>ML780578.1:967937-984493 GCA_009831015.1 Picea engelmannii
CCCACCGTTAAAGGTAGAATGATCTGAGGGGTCTGAAAACCCATCTCAGCCGTAGATCTGGGCACCAATAGCTCTGCCTTAGATCTATGCACTATTTTTAATCTTCGGGCACGATTTAATATGTGTAGCAGAACTTAGGCTTAGTGATTTTTGTGGGTTTTGTGCGTCGCTTCCCTTGCTCTTGTCACCATGGGGTTAGGCAAACACATCAAACATTAGAATCATACATTTTCTTTGAACACCATACAAACTTTATTGAAAGATAAGTTGGTTGGCCTATGGCCTATCCTACCTACCTACACCTTTAGCCAGATTAAACTGTTGGGCTAGGAAATTACTCTATCCTAGGGTTATTTGATCAGGATTGAACAATCTGATCAAATTTATTCACTAACTAACCTATCTACTTGGCTAAGATTAAACAGTTTATCCAATCTTATTCACTAATCCTATCAACATCAATTTAAAATGACCTGACCATTTTTAAATAGTATGGATCAAGTCATTGTTATTGCATGGGGCTTTGTTCATTTTTTCTTCTATGCCCTCTTTTATTCTTTTTCTTTTCTTTGTTTCTTTCTCTTTTCTTTCTCTTTTTTTTTTTTTAAATAATTTGCATAAATGAAACATTATTTGCAAGATAAAATTAATCAATATTGAAATTTTTTCCAATCACCAAATGTTCCTATAAATTATAGGGTTATAACAGCGGCTCCACCTGGGGATGGTACTCTCCTTGTGAAGTGCCAAGAACTTGCTTTCTGATTGTTGCAAAGGTTTTTCCTCCATTTCTTTATTGCTGCTATATGTTTTTTGTTTTTATTTTGTAAGCTTCATGGCATTGATCAGAGGCTTAGGGCCTTTGCTGTGGGCTTCAACCACCTGATCATTTTCACCCACACAAAGCCTGAACGAAAAGGGAAATGGTATGTACAATGAAAATGTATTCATGAGATCTCTATTGGGGAGGCAAATAATTATTCGACATCCTGCCATTAACCACTCCACCTGGCGAGTCTGTTCCATCACTGTTTTTTAGCAAAAATGCGTTATTTCCTCTGAATGCTTGAAAGGTGTACGGTCCTTTACATAAGCTATCAAATTTCCCATGCTTACCCTTATCCTCATTTCTAGAATCCCATTTCAGAACCAAGTTACCTAACTCAAAATCATATTCTTTAGTCCTTCTGTCAAAAACATTTTTGAGGTTCTCCTGGATGACCTGAGTCTTGTTGTATACCTCTTCTCTGGACTGCATTAAATGAATCATTTGATTTATTCTTTGTTGAACATCATTTGGTTCTACTTGTGCTTCCTGCAATAGTTTCATGACAAGGACTCCTAATGAAATGGGAAACACCACTTCAATGCCATATACCAATTGGTATGGAGACATACTAATTGCTCTTTTGGTGCTTATCCTGTCAGCCCAGAGTGTGAAAACTAACTTATTATGCCATGAGTTCTTATTTTCTTGCAGTGCTTTCTTGAGAATGTTGACCAAAATTTTGTTTGAAGACTCAACTAGCCTATTTCCTTGAGGATAATAAGTTGTTGAGTGTCCAAGAGTAATACGATATTGACTACAAAAATCTATGATCCTTTTGGATGTGAAAGCCGTTGCATTGTCAGCTATAATTTTTCTGGGGCATCCAAAACGAGACAAGATATTAGTTTCTAAAAACTTGATAATAACAGCTTCAGTAGCTTGCCTGCATGGCACAACCTTGATCCACTTGGTGAAGTAATCTGTGGTCATGAGGATCCACTTGTGTTGGCCTAAGGAGGATGGATTTATTTCTCCAATGAAGTCTAAACCCCATTGTTGGAACGGAGCTTCGAATGAGATAGGCTTCATAGGGAAAATTTGGCAATTGTGACAAGAAGTAACTTTCTGGTGGATGTCAGCAAACATGGTAGGCTAGTAAAAACCATCTCTCAGAATCTTGTTAGCTATGGTATTCCATCTTAGGTGCCCACCACAGTCTCCTGCATGAAAATCTTGAAGAAATTTGTTAGCTTCATCTTTTAACAAACAATTAATCAAGATTCCACCAGGGTATTTCCAACAGAGATTACCTTCTAGAATACAAAATTTCAATGCTTTCAATTTAATAAACCTGTCTTTGGTCTTAGTCAAACTAGGAGGAGCTTGTAAATTTTTTATTACAAAATGAGGTCTGCGAACCAGGGGGAATTTAAGAATACCTCTTTTACGTTTGGAGTTGCTTGCTCTTCTGGTCCATCAACTGCAGCCAAAAAAATAATATCTAGAGCATGAAAATTAGACTCAGCCATTAGTTTGGCCAAACCCTGTCCTTTGATCAGTTTAGTAGGTTTTATTTCAATGTCGTATTTCATAATAACCGCAATCTATTTTCCTCTTCTACCATCTGGATTATCCTGGGTCAGGATATCCTTAACCACTACGTTTGGAACATATGCAATCGTGTGAGAATAAAGAATATAGATTCTGAAGTCATTTATGGCTTTCACCAGAGAAAAATCTTGCTTCTCCATTATGTTATAGTTCAACGCAACATCTCTCAAAGATTTACTGAAAAACGCTATGGGTTGTTCATACCCTTCACTGTTTTTCTGCAGCAGCACAACTGCTATGGTGTGTTCAGATGCAAAAGAGAAAAGAGAAAAGTCTTTGGTGTAATCGAGGCTGATCAGAACTGGGGATTGGTTGAGTGCACATTTCACCTGCTTAAATGAATGTTTGGATTCAGTGTTCCATTTGATTTTTGTGTCGTTTTTCAACATATTAGTGATGTTCCTAAGAAGTTCGACAATATTTGGTATGAACCTTCTAAGGAAGTTTATTTTTCCAATGAAAGATTGTAGTTCTTTGATGTTCCTAGGGTGTTCCACCTTCTGGATGGCTTCTGTCCTACTGGGGTCTATTTTAATTTTGTCTTTTGAGATTATGTGTCCCAACAGTTTTCCTTCCTCTAACCCGAAAAGGCTTTTCTTAGGATTTAATGAAATCCCAAATTTCCTGCACTTCTCAAACACACGTCTGAGGTGCAACAAGTGTTTCTCATCAGATTTCGAGTAAATCGTCACATCATCCATCTAAATGACTATAAATCTCCCAAGATCGTCCACAAAAGCAATATCCATTACTCTCTGGAAAGTGGCACCAACGTTCATCAAATCAAAAGGAATCTTCACATACATGAAGGTTCCCCAAGGTGTAGTGAATGTTGTTTTCTCTTGATCTTCTGGGTGAACAATGACTTGGTTATAGCCCGAGAAAATATCAAGTAAGGAGATCCTACTGGACCCAATCACCTTTTGTAAAATGTGGTCCATTTTGGGCAAAGGGTAATTGTCTTTGAGAGTGACTTTGTTCAGATTTCTGAAATCTATCCGATCTCATCAATTTTCTTCCTGGTAGGGACTAGGTTAGAAACCCACTTGGAAAATCTCAAGGGGACTATGATTTTTGCATCATACATCTTTTTGATTTCTTTCTCTATCAGGGGAAGCAACTTGGGATTTATTCTCCTAAGTTTCTGTCTGAAAGGTTTATGTTCTTCTTTTGTGGGAATTCGATGTTGTATGATACTTGTGTCGTAAGATTTTAGGTCCTCATAACCCCAAGCAAAAACATCCACATATTCCTTAAAAAGTTCGATTTATTTGCAATTTTTCTCAGGGGGTAGAGATTTAGAAAGCTTTATCATCTTGGGTTTTTCGTCTGTTCCTATGTTGCACTCTTCAACCTCTTTACCACTAGTTTCAATTTTTGTTTTTTTGGCTACGTCGTTAAAATCGAACAAGTCTTCTAGCGGAACTAAACCTCTGGGTAACACATTATTTTTCAACTGTCGAATACTAGAATCTATCTCATTTTCATTCAATTCATCTGCATCTACTTTAATTTCATTGGGTTCTTTGGAATCTACATTATTTACACTACCGCTTTTAGAAACAGATTTATTTACAATCTCGTCATCATTTTCTAAATCTATGTTTGTACATTCGAAATCATTCTTACATTGGAGGAAGTCTTCAATTTGATCATCATTTCCAAATACCTTCCAGTATCTGATGTTGTCAGGAACGATTGGTCTACACTTCACCTCCACTGTGTATTTTCGTGTGGGATGAAAAAGAATTTTATAGGTAGCTGTTGACGTAGCCAGCCCCTCTGCTAGTATTTTTTGTCCTCTAGGCATTACCTACAAGTTGACCTCAGTAAAGCACTGAAGAGAATCCAAAACAACATTCCTATAAGCCCTAAGTCTGGGGTGTTTAGATACATACTCACCTTTGATTTTCTTGATAATCAGTTCAGAATCACCCCTTACCATGATCTATTTGGCACCAAATTTCTTTAGTAGTTTTAGATCGAGCATCATAGCCTCATACTCAGCTACATTGTTAGTGCATTGGAAATTCAGTTTGTAAGAATGACTCTCGAAATAACTTGATCTGTGATTATGCAACCAAACTCCAGCTCTCACTCCTTATTTACTTACTGCACCATCAAAATCCATGCTCCAGAAATCGACTGGCAGTTCCTCATTTTCACCCACTTCAGTTTCTCTTGCCTTAGTGATCACTTTGTATCCTTTCGAATCGGGTATATCATCCTCCAGCTAAGTGATTTTTTCTTCCAAATCACCATCATTGTATAGGATGAAAGAATCTAGATCAGAGTGTGCAGAGTATAGTGGGTAATTGTGTGGCTTCTCCTGACTGCTTGTCATATATTTCATCAGGGTTTCTCTGTACAATCTTCTCTGTTGTCTGAAAACTGGAATGGTGGTGTAGGACATATCTAACTGCAAGGTTCCTCTAAGTTTAGCTCTCGAAGATATTGACAACAACATACCATATTTTAGGGGAATATCCTCAACTGTGATATCCATCACCATACTTTCCGTTGGGATTTGAGCCAAGGTGATGCATAAGTATTTGATCAAGCCTATGCATTTAACCTTGCTAGAATCAAAAGAATGCAAATATTTGTAGGGTCTAGTGACCTCAAGTCCCAAATTTTCCATCACAACTTTGGGCATCAGGTTGTGCGAGGTGCTCGAATCCAACATAGCATTGTGCAATATCAAGTCATGGATATTCATGCTGATGTAAAAAGGGGAAACACAACCACTATCAGTTTGTCCATCGACTTCAGGACCAAACAGAAGCTCAGGCTGGTCATTTGCAAGGTTTACCATGTCTGAGTGTTGTGCAGATCCAACATTCAGAGCCTTAGTACCTATTTTAGGTTCGATGCTTAAAGCTTTCATTACCTGTGACCTGTAAGCGTTCTTGTTCATCAGCTCGGAAAGGAGAATGGGAGTGTTCAATTTATCTAGTTCCCCTTCAAGGCTGAAAGCACTGGAGGCTTTTCTTAAGGACTGTACTTCTGGTTTATCCATAGGAGTTATGTGGCTGGGTGCACTTGGTTGTCTAGTTGATGAAATTTCAGTCTGATTTTCCCTTTGTAGTATTTTTGGAGTTTTTTGCCTATGAGGTTCAACATTGTTTCTCTCTGGGACTTTCTTGGGAGGGTTTTCTGAGGTTCTCTTGGTTTCAACAACCTTCTTCATTTCAACAACCTTCTTTGGAGATTTCTCATTTGTCTTCTTTCTCCTCAGGTTATACTTCATGTGAACCTCCATTATAGCATTCTCAAAAGCCTACTTTTATGTTTCCTCAGCTTCCTCATTGACCTATATTTGTGAAAGGAGAAACATCTCGTGCTCTTCCTAGGTGAGAAAAATGGATTCATGATTGTGATCATGATCACCCATGAGGTTTATATGAGTGACATCAAATTTTTTAATTACCTCCTCCCCATCATCGACATAATTCTCATGGACAGTGGTCTGATCTACTGATCATGACCCCTCTGTTCTCTTTGATCTCTAGGATCTCTTTGTCTGATCTGGGGTGGATTTCTTCTAAAATTTGGGTTTCGAATTTGAGGAGCAGCTTGGTTATCCCTAGGTGGGTTTGGATCAGTTAAAGTGAGCCTCTCCATCATTTTCTCCATAGCTCTGGCTAGAGAATCTAATTTGGCATCTAATGAGGAAGTAGAAGGTTCTTCTTTGATAGTGACCCTCCTTTTTGTTCTCTGCCTGGTCCTTCTGGACAAAAGATTTTCTTCTACACTGACAACACTTTTTTGCATGTCTTCCAAGGTTTCATCATTTCTCTCCCTTAGTTGATAATACATCTCAGCGTCATATCCATCGGGGAATTTTATTAATGCCAAAATTTGTGGTGGTTTGATATCAGCTAGAATTGCATTGTACAAATTTTTGAAATGGGTGCAGTAATCCTTCACTATTTCTCCTTGGTTTTGTCTGATGTTCTCATATTTTGACAAGATCTGGAGAGGATTTTTCTTCACCTCCCACCTGTCAAGAAAATTTCGGTGAAAAATTGCAATATCAGTTATGGTAGCAGTACGCAAGGCCTTGAACCACTTTTTAACTTCTCTAGTCAGACTCTGTGCAAATAGTCTCATTTCCACATCAACCACATCCACTTCCTATAAATCAAAATAATCGTTCATTTTGTCAACATGTTGTTGTGCATTCAGAGGACCAGTACTATCAAACTGAGGGAGTCTGGTTTGATAATCTTGAGGCATGGCATGTAAAGGTGCGACCAACACTAATGGAGCATATCTTGTTGCCATGACTGGTGGAGGAGGCTGGACAACAACCGGTGTGATAGGAGAGGTAGTGACCTAAATTGTAGAGGATGAAGGGATGGAAGGAATGGAGTGACCTGGTTTAGGTTTAGCAGAAACTGCAGTAATAGTCAAAGAAAGAAGTTCAACTGACTACTAAAGGTGGAGTTTGTCTAAGGCTTGACCAAGATTCGCAACTAGGCCTTCAAACTTATTAGATTTTGGGTGAAGACGTTGATCAGATTCATCTATGGGAGAGAGTATTTCAGGGATCTTAGGCTGAAAGATGGTTTGATCTAAAACTGTTTCACTGACAAAACTATCAGATTTTGTCCTGAAAATACTTTGTTGAAAAGATATATCAAACTCTAGATCTCGAGGAGCAACTAACTTCTCTAGGAGAGAAGGGGACCTTAGAAGTGGACTTTGACTCCTGGAAACCTTTGTAGTGATTTTCTTCTTGAATAATTTTTCGAGATTGTCTATTACTACTACAGGTTCTGGGTCTAGATGAGATCTGGTAAAAAATCTTTTGGGAGCCAGAAATCTAAATTTTTATTTTGTTTTTCTTTATAAGAGAGTCTTGAACTAATTATATACAAGATTTAACAACCTCTAAACATTATCTCTTTATATGTTTGGATTTTATGACTTGTTCAGAAATAAGGTTTTCTTTATCATAGGGGAAAGAAAATCAAGAATGGAAAGTTTGTTCTTCCACAGTATGGTCGCCACTATGTAAACGCTCTGTAAATTTCCAGAAGTTGTTGGGGGGAGAAGAAATTTACTAGAGGCAACTTTAGCCAACCACTTCGAAACTGGGATCTAGCCCTACCAGTTTCATAGAGGGATCTCTGTGTAGGATTTAACTTTGTTTTTGTTTTCAGATATTAGGCTAGTTAGATTAAATGAGATTGGGTTGTTTGTTTTTGTAAGTTGGTTGAAATAAGTTTTACACTTCCATTGGGCTATGGGGTATGTTTTATAGAGATAGAGATCATGTAACAAATAGAAATATTCTTTTCATAGGGCAGGATAATGCAACTATTGGAATCTTTAAAAATAAAGTGATGAATAGAAGAAAAGGCGAGATTGCCAATTAAAATAAAGAAGCAATTAATAATTTCTTTATCAAAACATCAGAAGATAAAAATTTAGATCTTTAAAGACTCAGAAACAGAGTACACAAAGGTAAATTCTGCAACTTTGACTCCCTTTAAATGATCAAATCAGAAAACAAAATGATAAATAAGAAAGACAAACATTCAACGAAGAAAGAGAAAAACTTCACCAATAGTTAACATGCAGGAATCCTGTGAAACGTCTCTTTGTATTACTGAAAGATCTCTTGATAAAAATTACAGTGCTTATAGCTTGCTAGGGCGTAAAGATCAACTGTCAATACTTCAAAGTTTTGAGTATTTATAACCAAAATTACAAACGACCCTGTTATTAATGATCACGATGTGGCAGATTCTAATTCTAACTAACTAACTAACAAAATACAAAACTTTAGGAATTGTCGATGATGTGTTGAATTCTTCATGTTGATTCTAGGGAAGGCCGTTGGTGAGTCACCCACATGACTTGAACCGATCTGCGAGCTAACTCCACTTGCACACCTCATCTCCTACTCGATCAAATTGCACAACTCTTCCCATATTAGCTGAATGGGAATGGTGACTTTGAGTAGTCTCCTGTATATTTCATCCATTTCAGTGTACTTGGAAAAAGTCAGTTTGATAATGAAAATATACTTGATCTCATTTTGTATGCTGAGGTCTGGCTGCAAAGTTTCTAAGAATGCCTTGCTTGTTATACTGCCTTGTATTCCTGAAAACTTGGAACTGTCTTTGGCCACTGTGGCCATCTTCTGTTTGTAATCAGAAAGAGTCATCAACTTGTCATTTAGGACTAGTAGACCAGGAAGACATTTGTTCTGTAAAGCCTCGATCTTGCTGAAGAACCTTTGAACTCCAATGTCCTTGTTCTAAACTTTCTCCTCCAACTACAACATCAGTTATCTTTTGGTCAGTACTCTCTTGACTTCGAGGATGGTTTATGTCATGTCTTTGATCTTCAAGTCTTCTAGTTCTTCCCTATTCTTTGAGTTCAGGAATATAATGATTTCATTGGCTTCAGTGGGCATTTCTCCCAACTCTCCTTTTATTTTTTCAATATCTTGCCTGCTCCTTAGCACTAGTTCAGTTTGCTCAAACATGATTTGCACCATATGCCATATTTTGTTTATGGATTTGGAGATATCCATCCAAATATTCTCGTTTTCTTTGGCAAGTGTCTTGCCTGGCACTGTTTGCTTTTGTAGGTTCTGCAACTCTTGCTTGAGATTTTCTGATGTCTTCCTTTCCATGGTATATTTTTTCTAGTAGGAATATTTTAGCTCCTAAAGGTTCTCAGCCTCCTTTTTCAGTCTATTGATTTCTGTTCCTTGAAATTCCATGTTCTCCATAGATTTTTCTAGCTCCATAGTTTTTTCCAGAGTTGTCAGTGTAGTGGCTAATGGAATTTATGTTGTGGTGGTCGTTGTTGCAGTTGTTTTGCTAACTCATGTGAGGGGAACTACATTTAATGGAATGAATTCCATTGGTGTTTCTTGTTCCTTCTCCTTTACCAATATCTCTAGCTCTGCTTCCATCTCTCTTAACTGTGCATTATGATCCATGATCAACTTGAGCATCTCATCCTTTTCACCTTCTGTCTCATCTATCTCTTTTTCTTGTGAATCCTCTGTAGGTGGCAGTTTCAATTGCTTTCTCAAAGATGCTATGTCAACATTTTTTTTCTTGAGCATCTCCTCAACTTCTTTCACATTAGAGGGATCATACCCAATCTTGAGCACCAATTATTCTAAGGACTTTATTCTATTTTCCTTTACAAAAGATGATATCTTCTCCAATTTTCACTGAGTCTGAACGTTGTTCAGAGAAACCTATAACTTAGCGGTAGAAGTAGAAGCATTTTCCAATGTAGAGAAAACCATTTCTCCATTTTGTCTGTGTAGATCCATCTGATCTGCTGGATATACATCTCTAGTGTTGAACTCAAATGTTTCCCTTTTGTAATCAGTGATCGCCTTGGGGTTGGGAACCTATGCCTGTAGAAAATCCATGTGCATCTTACCTTTCTTTGTATTAAAAGTTGATAACAACCTGTTCTGTGACGTGGACATTTTCTTCCAAAACTAAGCATAAGTGTTGTTGGTCAACATATGATTCTTCTTCTTGATCATGTTGTATTTCTCAAAAAATGCTCAATTTTGCACCCCCTTAAGTTGGCTGGCATATTAGTGAGGTATCACTCTGCTTCTTGGATGAAGAAGTAGACATGACCTGCTGGTTTCTTGAGATAAGAGGTGAATGATCACCTTTCATAACTGTAGTGGACTGGGTCTCCCTTTCACCAGTCGTGTCAGTTGTATGAATGGATTTTGGCCTTTTGGTGTATACCTGGAAATATTTAGCCGAGACTTCTATGACTAAAGGGGAAGTGTGCTTCCTGGGTCTTTTTTCCTTCGGTGCCTGTGGTGTGGTTGTTTGTGAGATAATGACTGAAGGAGACTGTTGTTCTACCTCTTCTAGAGTGTTCACCTCCCATTCCGTTTGAATCACAAACTTCTCTATCTCGGGCTTGGGTGTATGAACATATGGGATATTTGTATTCTTCACTCTTGTATTTGAGATGATCCCATACGGATTGTAATGCCACAGGAAACTTGTTTCAAACTTAATTTCATTCAAAATTTTATTTACCTCTTCCCTAGTAGTTCGGCTATTGTAGATAAAAGATCCTATCTGCCCCTTAATCCTCAATTGTTGTTTCTTCTTGAGAGATCCAAAGTGTATATCATCTGAATTTATCATTTGTCGTATATATTCCAGGGAAAAAATCCTCACCAACAAATACTTGGGCAACTTGTATGGAGCTAATTTGCACCCATATACTTTGATTTCCGTGTGATTTTGATACCGGTACCAATCTCTCATCTTTGCGAGGTCTGAGAGGTGTAAGATTATTTGGATCTCTTCATTTATCATTGGTTCTGGTCTCCCACTGAGCATGCTCACCACTGGATGGTAAAATTGCTCGATGAATTGTTTGAAGCTAAACTCTGTGGAGTTCCTTTGAGAAGTGAAGTCCAAGATGTTACTGCCAGTGGCTTGATGTCCTTGTCCATTTTCTGCATCTAGAAGGAGAACCTTTTTGCTTGAAAGAAGGTGAACATGTAAGCTAGTATTGAGGAATACCGAAACATGCCCTCTGAGGTGAATTTAGAAAGTTGGTCGTGGATGTTCTCTGCTAGGAAAGTGTTGTATTCAAACTGGATGTTGGCCTTTTCCTTAGCAGAGAAAATGGATAGGAATCCCAATATAGGTTCGTCTATCCATTCATCTAAATAATAGCCAAGTAGACAATAAAGGGATGAAATCACTTGGTTTCCCTTTTCCGAGAACAGGGAGGAATGATACGGGGGATTTTTCTTGGGGAGTTGAGCATCCCGTGGGAGGAAAATCTCAAAGATCTAGGCTCTTTGAGGAAAAGACAAATTATGGTACAACTCTGTCAGGATTTCAAGGTTGAAAGGGGAGGCAGATTTGACTCTAGATATATGCATTATCTGATCAATGGCCTCTAGTGTGATAAAGAAAAGAGTTTCTCCAGATGAAGAAACTATGACTCTCTAGTTGGGGAGGTAATGAGCTTGACATTTGAGGGAGAATTTGGGGAAATGATGGACTTGGGGAAAAATATACAGAAGAAGATTGGACTCCCAGAGCCCAATCTCATCACTTTGGTCTAGGAAAGTGTCTTTAAACCATGTTTGCAATTATGCGAAATCGAATTCGCACATAGTCTCTGAAATCAGATAATCCTTGTTAGCTAATGGGATCTTGTCGAGGTCGACAGGAGGTGGGAGGAATGGATTTTCCTGGACCTCTTATTTTTTAGACTTTGGCGCCATTGCTTCCAATGGTACCTACAATTGAAACAAAAATGTTAGCGGGTAATGGATATGGCGGGGTCGATGACTGGATAAGTGAGGGGAAGAGAGTTGTCTGGTGTGCGGAGAAAGTGAACAGTGTGAAAATGGCGGAACAAGGGATATTTTTGAGTGAACGGGTATCCATTGGGCATGGGGGACAAGTTAGCGGGCTAACGGATATGTTAGCCAGTAGTAAATGGCCAACGGATCATTTGAAGTGTGAAATGGCAGCTAAAGGACGAGTGACGGGTGAGATATGGTGACGTGGGGGTTGCTGATAAGAGGAATGACGAGCGAGAGGTGACTTGTGACAGATGACCTGGTGGGATGAGCTGACAGAGTTATGAGACGAGACATGTAGGGGAAAGGTAGTGGGGGGTGATGTCATGAAACAACAACGGTATGTCAGAAGGGTGGTAAGTGGTTTTGGAGTGGAGGGGTTCTGACGCAATCGACTCATGCCATGTTAGGGTGGGGTCTACCAGGAAAAATCACTTCATTCCAGATCCCCCCCCACCACTAAAGGCAGAACGTTCGGGGGGATCCGAAAAATCTTGTCAGTCGTTCATCCATGTGCCATCTGTTGGACCGTAGATCTACGCACTCTTGTTAACCATTATTCCGAACCCCCCCCACCCCCCACTGTTAAAGGTAGAACGGTCTGGGGGGTCCAGAAACCTATCTCAGTTGTAGATCTGGGTGCCAATAGCTCTGCCTTAGATCTATGCACCATTTTTAATCTTCGAGCGCGATTTAATATGTGCAACAGAACTTAGGCTTAGTGCTTTTTGTGGGTTTTGTGTGTTGCTTCCCTTGCTCTTGTCACCATGGGGTTAGGCAAACACATCAAACATTAAAATCATACATTTTCTTCGATCAACATACAAACTTTATTGAAAGGAAAGCTGGTTGGCCTATGTCCTATCCTACCTACCTACACCTTTAGCCCAGATTAAATTGTTGGGCTAGGAAATTACTCTATCCTAGGGCTATTTGATCAGGATTGAACAGTCTGATCAAATTTATTCACTAACTAACCTATCTACTTGGATAAGATTAAACAGTTTAGTCAATCTTATTCACTAATCCTATCAACATCAATTTAAAAGGACCTGACCATGTTTAAACAGTATGGATCAAGTCATTGTTATTGCATGGGGCTTTGTTCATTTTTTATTCTATGCCCTCTTTTATTCTTTTTCTTTTCTTTCATTTCTTTCTCTTTTTTCTTAAAAAAATAATTTGCATAAATGAAACATTATTTGCAAGATAACATTAATCAATATTGAAAAATTTTCCAATCACTAGATGATCCTATAAATTATAGGGTTATAACAGAATGTAAGGGTGTTTAAAGGGTCAAATGGAAAAGGACTCAAATGATAATGTTCTAACTTAGATAACAGGGCTAGAATGCACCAGCCTCTAAGGTCTTGGCTAGCTCCAATCAGTAGTTTAGGAGTAAGTATGAATATAGGGAAGACTTGAATAAGATAAGTGTAGGGGTTGTTGTAAACGTCAGGTCCACAAAAGCCTAAGGAGGAAAGTTTCTTAACACAAGATCTTCTTGAACTGAGAAACTAAGGAAGCTAAATAAACATCATGATAACATAATGATCAAACATCCATCATAACATCACCACAATCATTCATGTGAATCTTTCAAAGCATGAACATTTAGCATCATAAGCAAATAAGATGAAAGAGAAGCTGATTTCTATTATTCGGAAAGTATTAAGTCCAGTACATCACTAGATCACAGTTACTTCACAAAAATATTATAGTATAAGGGAGTCTTGTTCAACCATATGAACCTACTAAAGCAAATGATCTATCTATTTATAACAAAAAGGGAGGAAACAGTTGAAGGTATGAGTTGGCCTCCTTCCCTTGAAAAACTCTAAACATTTATTTGATCTAACAACCTATCTATCCACTTATTCTATAAAATAGGAAAATGTTGGTGACTAATCCAACCAAACTTCAAACTGAATTGATTTCCCTTTACTGGATAGCTCCTTGTTTTCCATATGTCTTTCAAATCATGTGGTTGTCTTCTTGATGCCAGATGTTGTTTCTGCAACTTTCTCCATCTTCCATTTATCCAAAAGGTGTTAGCTTCGTCCTCCTAGATCCCTAGTCTTTGTTGGCAGCTTCCTTGGGTAGCAAATCTGGGTAGCACACTATAAGGAGAAAAGGTAGTGCTTGTAGGTAGCACCATTGTGCTGCATATGTGTGCTAGCCTTTGCTTTCTATGAAATATTAGGTAGCGTCTGTAGGTAGCGCCCCTGTGTTGCACCTGTGTGCCAACTTTGTCCCTCTGTGAAATATTAGGTAGCGCCACTTGCATTTTGCGTGTGTGTCAAATATGTTCTCTACCCAATATTAGGTAGCGCCATTAGGTTGCGCCACTTACATTGTGCTTGTGTGAAAATCTATTCTCTACCCAATATTAGGTAGCTCCATTAGGTAACACTACTTACGCTGCGCTTGTGTGCAATTTTGGTAGCATTACCAAAAAACACAGTGCCTTCAATATTGAATGTGTGCAGAGAAATTTGTAGTATTTCATGATGAAAAAACCTATTTTAATTAAGTTCCTTGACTGTACAATAGGTAGTTCCTTTTACCACTAGGGAAACTAGCACTTAGAAAAAAACCCAAAACCCAGATAGTTAAATGCTTAGTAGCCTGTATAGATGGTAGAGATGATATTTGCATAACAATTAACTCTTCCAAAAAGGAACCATCCTAAAAAATGGGGCTTACCTTCACCAACTATTTTTTCATTTTGACACTTAACCTCACACTCTTTCTAGTAGAAAGAGGATCTTCAACTGACATAGCAGACTTCTTCTTCTTAGCGTTGACATGCTTCTTTAGTGTAGTTATGCTCTCCTTAGTTGTTGGTTTGTCATCCTCAATGGAAGCTTCAACCAACATCTGTAAATTTCTTTGGGCTACCTCATGTTGAAAGTGCTTCAGCTTTACCTTTAGCTTCATGTTCTATGATTGAAAGCCCCTGTTTTTTCTATAAAGATTCTTTAGCTGTCTATCAAGGGGTTGGGCTCTTCTTGTTGAAAACCTTGCCAATTCAAGGGTGTAACTATAGCCATCCATGAGCTCTTTCATCTGAGCCAAGTGGACCTTATATTCTTCTTTAAGACGAGTTATTTCTTTTCTTGCATCTCTAATATACTTGATAAGTCTTTTGTAGGCTTGATTGTTAGGAGGAACAGTGGCATGCACAGTCTCAATAGAACTTTTCTCATACTCCTCTTCCTCCTGCATGGGAAGTGTCTTGTCTACCTCATCAGGTTCCTTGATGGATTTACTTTTATTCTTCTTCCTCTGCACAAGGGTTTCTTCACTTCTTATCATAGGCTCCTCAAAGTCTTTCATGGAGGTTTCATCTTTTCTCTCCAAAGGTATTTTAATACCTTTACCTTTACCTTTCTGTACAGGGGATTCTTTTTTTTCTTCCACATGATTTTCAATGCCTTTCCCCTTCTTCTTTTGGATAGGGCTCTTTGGTTTCTCCTTCATAGGCCTTTCAATGCTTTTTCCCTTCTTCTTTAGAATAGGGGTTTCTGGTAAAGGCTTCTCTTCGAAAACCTCCTTAGAAATTGATGACCTTGTGAAAGGTCTTTTACCCTTTATTTCAGCTACTGGAGGACAAGAGGGAAAGAGAAGCTTGTTCCCTTTCTTGGATGTAGCTTTGGTAGAAGAAGACACCTCTTCTAACCCTGGTGGAGGAGGTGGTGAAAAATATCTGTGTGGAGAAGGAAAAACTTCCTCCTCATCTTCTGTGACCTGCTTGCTGATCTCTGCAACTTGAATAGGGGCTCCGCCCTTTCTCTTCCTACTGGTCCTTGATTTAGTAGAACTGGTGGGTGAAAAAGGACTTTCCTTCTGTGATTGAAGAGTTGGTGCTAGATCCAACTTGAAATGAGATGTAACAACAAAATCCTCCCATGAAATCTCCTTCTTACCCAATTCCTCAGAGACTAGCATTCTAAGTAATCCAGAGTGGAAAAGGCTAGAATCCACAGCTTTAGATTTGTCTTGTATTCTGTATGACATATTACCCATACTCCTCAACAAGTAATAGGGAATATTCATCTCAACCTTACCAGTAAAATGTAGCAACATCCTTATATGGTACTGGTACAAAGTGTTAAATCTCCCTTCACAAGTAAAATATCTTTGTATGATCTTCAATAATCTGTCAAATTGTTCAATCAATTGGCTCCTTGGCATACTTTTAGACAAATCATTGAGTTGATATCTAGGTTTAAAGAGATATTTTTCATAGGTTGAACTCAAAGCCATGGCTTTGAACCACTTTTCACCTATAATGGGGATCCCTATTGCAGCTAAGATAGAGACTTCAGTCACCTCAAACTCCAAATCTCTGACCTTGGTTTTCCTGCCATCAAACTATAATGCAAACTATCTTGCTACCTCTGGATGGCCTCTCTGCATGTTCTGACAGAAAGAGAGGCACCCTACTTTTTGAAAGGCCTCTCTTGCCATGGGTTCTATATCAAAAAGATGCATGTACACTGGTTCTGTCCTAACCACCTTGCCATCTTTGTGTGTATTACTCGATTGAGGAGTCTCCATGGCTCAGAATGAGGGATTTTAAGAGGCTTAAGGGATGGTAATGACCAAGAAGAATTTGAATTGGGATTTCAAATATATAAGGCTGACCCCTTTAGACAGACTGATTCTAGTAAGCCAAGCTTGACTTTAGGAATTATACCCTTAGGATTGTACATATATTATGGAGTATAAATAGTGAGGGGAAATCCGAAATTGGCTCTTTGCAATGAGTAAAAAATGATAAAATCCAATGATGAAAGGAAGCAAGGGAGGCAAAGAGGGTTTAAG
>ML780578.1:988492-1028458 GCA_009831015.1 Picea engelmannii
TTTTTCTCAGAAAATAAACAAGATTTTTCTGTAGCTCCCATATGATATCATTTTCCCCTTTTTATCCCAAGTTGAAGATTATCCCATTTTTACTAAATTATCAAATTTATTTGTGAAGTATTTAACATTTCTTTTCACCATAATGCATTTATTTTGAGTTTGTTGTATCAGGTTCCTCTTTGTTAAAATCCTTTCAGTTTCCATAACCATTGCAGTTCTATCTGTGACACCTTTTCTTGCTAATGTTTCTTTGGAAGTGGACTTTCTGAACTTAATAATTTGAGTAGAAAGCTAAGGTCTAGTTCCTAATTCATGGAATGATTTCTAGATGGTGTCATCTGCTTCATTTGTTAACAAAATTTCATCATCTATGTTACAGGTGAATCCTCCTGTGGACAAGAGGATTCCCTCTTGGTCTCTAGACTCCTAAGGCCAAGACAGAAAAGTGATTAACATGGACACTAACATCCTTTTAGATCTAATTAAGCTAACATATGAAGGAGAAGAATAAATATATGTACCTTATTAACGACATTTTTCCTTACAAAGTCCAGGCTGAGCTTTGATCCTGAGCTCCTTGATAGGTCCTATAGAACAAACAAAGATACAATGGACTTCCTATTCTACTGAGATTAGCTCAAATATAGATCTATCTACTGAAGACAAACTCATGTGGAACAAACATAAGTTTGAAAGAAACAGGCCAAGCACTGATATATTGATGAGAACAAGTCAAACTACTTACAATGCTTTGATGAAGGTGCAACAACTTCTTCCAGTTCTCCTTGTCCAACCCATTTTCTCAAGTAATATACATTGATTTCTTTGATGACATATCACTTATAGGATCATAAGTTTGGTGTAATTATCAATCTCCATATATTTTCTGTTAATACCACTTATATGATCATAAGTTTGGTATCAATCTCTAGTGTCTATCTCCCCTTTCACCATGAGGAGGCCTCTTTATATAACCTTGGAGAGGCCCAACCACTTGAGATATATTTGGGATAAGTTGAGGATTATTCTCCTTCAGTTGAGGATCTTCCCTAAGATCATTCCTTGACCTTCTATTTGAATCCAACCACCTTCAGAAATTGAGGGGATTCTTCCCTGTTTTAGCTCAACAAACCAAAAATCCGCTTAGAAAAGGTAGCGCTCCCCCAAAATGGTACACAAATCATTTGAGTGCTCCCCCAAAGAGGCCCAGGGAGTGCTGACACTTCCTGACAATAGGTAGGGGAGAACTTCCATCCAAAATCCATTTTTGAGTGGTTTTTCCAGTGGCAAAAGGCTTGTACTCCTTGTCAACTGATTTCTCTTCTTCAAAACTAGTCTTTGAGGTGTCTTAAGTGTCCTTGTGATGTTGTTAGAGGCATGACATAGGAAATATGGCAGTATGATGTTTGTGATACTTGCGACACTTGTGTTCAAGATGAAACACTTGTGGACAAGATGTGACACTTACAACACTTGTAATGATGACACTTGCGACACTATTGAAGTGAGTAATTTTGATGTGTAATAGATTGCCCCCAAAGTGTGAAGTTAGAAGACGGTGATGACTAAAGTACTTTGCAGGATTTTTCGAGCAAGAATATGGACACAGAGAGACTAGAATAAGCTTCACACAACCATCAAACAAATATTATGACCTGTTTCAAACCCAAGGCAAGCATACCTATGCTTGAGTGATAAAGAATTTTTAGGTATGGCCGCCATAAAATACATTGTGGATCCATAATTACATTGATAAAAGGTATAGCCACTGAAGATACAATGTGGATATATACTCCTATGACCTGAACTGATTGTAGCCATGAAGAATGCACAGTGGATCTACGAGATGACAAGACATAACCACGACCAATACAAAGTGGATCTATGTAACAGTATATGTGTCATAGTTCAAAAGAACTCCTTCGCAACCTGGGCAAAGTATGCATAAGGGTGAATACTCAACCCAGGGTCTTCTTACCGATCTCGATGTAGTACAAATCTAACCATGTGAATAAATGTCTTGATGTTGAACATGGCAGAAACCACTTGATTACCGGTCAATGAGGTAAATCGTTAACAAGTGCAAGGGAGATCACCATTGATGTCAATGATTCCCAAGGTACTCTAGTACATTCCAACGAATGTGAATGGATGAGCTGAAGTCAAACATCCATGGAATCACTCGATCAAGGGTCAATGATGTAAACCCACTGTCGGACATGAGGAGGCATGCCATTGAGGCATGTAGGTCCCAAGGTACTAGCTAGTTTCTAAGTCTAGTTCCTGGATAATGTGTTGAAGTTGACAAGAATAGACTTATCGAAGGAGGGCCTTGATGTATCCCCCATCAACGATGTGAAACAAACACAGAGATGTAATTGGTAGATCAAATGAACATGGACTGACACAGGTATTGAAACAAGATATTTGTGATGGATAACTCTCAAGGAAAATACTTCCCTTAAACACTAAGGCACAACAACAAAAACTTGACATGGACCAAAAGTTGATGATGCGGTGGATGCTGTGACTTTCGTCAAGTGACCCAAAGGAGTAAAAGAAACTTAGAGGATTGGCCCAGTGCATAGGTTTAGCAGATTAAAATGCGTGAAAAGACAAAGTGGCGTGTTCAAGGGCGACTGTAAGAGCTACTGGTAGTGTTCTCAAAAACTACTTGGCTTGCTTCCTTCAATTTTCCCCCCATCCAGATAGACGAGTACCTCTTTTTAATTTAACGAGATCAAGGAGGGTAACATATGCTCAATATGACTCACCTTCGTTAATTCCCTCTTCCTTTGTTTAATGAACTGGAAGAATTAAGGGTTCGATCTTGTATGGGCCCTTCACTGTGTAATTGTTTAACGAGTCTAGAGAAGGTAAACTCGGTGGTTTTTCATATTTAGAGAGTCTGAAAAAAAAATTAAAGATGAATCCAATGTTGTCCTTTTTCGTAATATTAGTCTTACGAGGCCAAAAAAGAGATAAATTATCACTCGAAAGACAACCTTTCAAACCTTTTAATGAGTGGGAAAGGAAGCAAGATCACTTGGAAAACTTTTCATGTTTAGAGAGTCTAAAAAGAGCTTAAAGATGACTCCAGGGGGTTCCTTTTTCGTATATCCATGTGAGCTCAAAAAAGAGATAAAAGGTTGCTCAGTTGCATTCTCATGTATCTACGAGCACACGAAAGAACAAAGACTGAACTCGGTATGCCCCCAGCTTGAAATCTAGGGTCTTAACTCCAGAATGATCATCAAAGGCTAGATACATGCCCTTCAAACTTCAATTCATTCATCTACTTTGAGGTTGTCACCAATTTCTCTACTAAATGGAGAAAAAGGGTAAGGGTGGATGAAATGAAGGTTCAAATACGAGACCTAACGAAAGACTCGACTCGACAAGACAGGTGACTGTTTCATTTTTTAACGAGCTTGACATAGGAAAAGAACTATGCTCATGGCTCCGAGTTAAATCCCCAGATTTCTGTTTCATTTTTTAACAAGCTTGCTACAGAGAAGAAAACTATGCTCAAAGATTCTATTTCATTTTTTAACGATCTTGCCACAGAGAGGAAAACTATTCTTGTGGACTCTGTTTCATTTTTTAATGATCTTGCCACAGAGAAGAGAAACTATTCTTGTGGACTCTACTTGATCGTGGCTTCCAAGAGAATAACGCTCTGGAAGGACACCATGTCAAGGGAAAAAACTCGATCATGGCTTCCAAGAGATATTTACTGGATGGAAGAAGAATGCTCTGAAAGAAACACATGTCGAGGATCTCGTCAGGGGTAAGGAGATCAGGCTCCAATAGCCCTACCGAAGAGATCACCATGTCAACTACCGGATCCAAATAATCAAAAGTTGAAGTCATGGGAGACAATGAAAAATCAACATCATGAGGGAAGATAGACTGTATATATTCCTTAAATCCTTCACGAGGGGGAAGAAAAAAGGATTGATGATGGTTATAATCTTGAGGTAGCTCTTCAATGCTCAACATTTCCATAACAGATTCATCAGAGGGAAAAATTGGGGAAATGTAGTCGATTGCAGATGACAAGGAATTTAACCGTGATGGCATCAAGTAACTGTCGGGTGCCAATAGATGTTGGTCATCCGAAGAGGGAGAAGTGGATTGGACAACAATGTATGATGTTTCATCTAGACTAAGTGGCATGGTGTCACCTAGTGCATTGAATTCCAAGGGACTAGGTACAATCCAAGGTTCAGATGATTCCAAAGATTGATAAGTCGTGTTTGAAATCATATCAACAATGGAAATATGATGTATAGTCAGTGGAAGTGGTGTAGGGAAGGTACCCATAAGACTAGAATATTTCAGCAAGACAACACCAACGCTTTCATACATGATCTTGTGATCTCCCAAGAATGGAATATTGTTGGTAGCGGGAGTGCGAGCATCAGGTATATAGAAATCTAACAGATAGAAAGTGACAATGTTGCCTTGATGAGGGAATTGAACACATCGAAACACCAATGAGGCAACGACAGTCATAGCATAAAACCAACTTCTTCCAAGTAATAGGTTGTAATCGAGGGGAGCATCGACCACCTCGAAATCAACAGTGACGATTTTGTCACCCAACTGGACGGGCTGGGACTGTAAAATCCCATGGGGATGAAAACCTCGCCCATCGAATGTGTGTAACATCATTGGGGATTTGTTAAGTTCGGGTGATTTTAAACTTTTCCAACATGCTAAAGATGTGACACAAGTAGAGGCTCCCTCATCCAAGATGGTTCAGTGAATTTGTTGATTGTGAACAACAACATCAATTTGGAAAGCAAGTTGGTGGGAGAGTTAAGATGTATAATTGTCCAGGTTAAACATGATATTGTTGGATGACTCATGATCAACAGTGCCAATAGAAGCCAAGAATTTTCTACATTGACTGGGATAGTGTTGTAGAACTTCTAACATAGACATAGCACATGGTGCTTGAGCCAAATCTTCAACAATGTTGTAGTTCTGGGCAACACGTGAACTAGGATTAAAGGTAGATTTACGAATAGTGCTCTTAGGAGGGCGTAAGATAGAGTTGAACGTAGGTTTCTCAATCTGAAGTGGTCCAGACGGAGGATTAACTGATGGAGGACTAACGAAGGACGGTGATGAATCCGGTAAAGTACCGGTACCATTAATGACTTTTCCTTTGTCAGGTTTAACTAGTGTGTCATACGTCTTAGAGAGAGTGGTCGAATTAATACCATTAAACATATAAATATGGGCACTTGTCGAGACCTCATCATGAGGATGGCTAGAACTGCCCCTAGGAGAGGGGGTTTGAGCAACCATGGATTGTTGCTATGGAAAAGGCTAAGTAAGCACAACGGATTGTGAATTTCCCTAGAAAATTTTGGCCACTTCATCGTGATGTGGATAGTCTCGAGTGTAGTGATCATCACCACAAATGATACATAGGAATTTTAGTTTCCATTGTGGTTTCTTTTTGGTAGCAGGTGTTTGAGATTGATTTTTTGGTTGTTCATTGTTATTGGTATGTTTTGGTTTATTTTTTGCCTTCTTCTTACCTTTGGATTGTTGTGAAGGGGAATATTGAACTGCATTCACCTTAGAGATATGAGTTTGGGGGGAGGTAGAGGAGAGTGTGGTCGACTGGGAAGTAGATTGAGTTTTGACAGAATTGATAAAACCATCTACATGAGATGAGGATGACGACTTGGATGGATCGGCATTAGCTTGACCAACATTCAGAAGCAACTCATATAAAGTACCAGATTGTGAATAAACCAAATCTAAGTACTGAGCCTGAGCAATGGTTTCTTCCTCGGTGACCGTGCCACCCATAGAGACATCACGAGCGATCGAGGGTAAAAGTGATTTAGTAAACCACTCTGTCAATAATAAGTCAGGAATGATTGCTTTGATCATCCTTCGTCGTCATCTCCACTCATGAATATGGTCAGAGATATGCACAGAGTCAGTTTGACGAAGGGAGGTCAAGAGTTCAGTACCCGTCTCATAGAGAATAGGTAGTTGAAAGTGCGTGAGGAAAGACATGGCAAGGGAATTGAAATCATGAAAAGAAGCATGTGGTAGTTCAATATACCATTTTGTTGCAGAGCCCGTAAGTGGTCGTTGGAAAAGACACAAACATATAGAATCATCCATGAGGGAGTATGATGAACACCGCAAATGGAAATTCATCACATGGTTATTTGGATCTTCTCCATGTTTTTCGTCAAATTTTGAAATATCAGAAGGAAGTTTAGCTAGAATAACTGGCCAAACCAATGAATGAAAAATAGAATCATTGGTTAACCGAGACAAGTCTGGGAGATCCGGATTCGCAAGGAAAGGTAGCCACCGGTTAATTTGCAGATGATACTGGTGTGGCATAGGAACACCAGTAGGACCATAAACTAGGTTAGGTGGATAATTGTAACCAGTAGGTCCTCCTACATACGGTTATTGTTGACCAGGATAAATAGGATTCGATGATGACTGAGAAACATTTGCATAACCCGATGGGTTATGAGCATTATAAGCTTGGTGATTTGATTTCCCATAAGGAGGATAAACATTTTTCCCTTGAGGAGGGTAAGAAGTAGATCCCAGAGGTGGATACACATTAGGGGGAGGATAAACATTAGATCCTTAGGGAGGATAAGGTTGTTGTCCTTGAGGACTCCAGGTGGTGTTTGGGATGCCCAGATAAGCTTGTCCATAAGATGGTCCAGAAGGAACGAGATTTGATACTCCTCCTTATGGGTTATGATATGATTTCCCCCCAACGTGGGGTTGGGTAAATGTGCCTTCTGAAGATACTCCCCAGGATTGTGAAGGGTTTCCAACAAACAAAGGTTTCCCCCTACCAGTGGTGGATTAACGACTAGGTTATGAATGGAAAAGGGAGGTTGCCCTCCGGGAAGAACATGAAAAGGGGGTTGTCCCCTGGGAGGGGTAGGCCCGCCATAGGATGGTGGTCTTCCACGAAGGATAGGTCTGCTAGATGGTGGTTTCCCTCCAGTCGGCTATATTTGGCTGGCAAGGGTCTACATTCTTTGGTGCAAAGATGTCCCAGCAAGATCGTGCGGAACATGTGGAGCTATAGAGTGAAAGTTTGTAAACATGGGGGTAGGGATCAAAGTGCCTTGGGAATGAGTAGAGGTGATGAGTCCAACATTAGGATGGACTTGTGTTGATGTAATAGTAGGGTTAATGACCTGATCGATGGGGTGATTCATAGTTTGACCAGATGGTCCCGTTTCAACAGGAGGGTCATGAGGATTAAAGGGTTGTCGAATAGATTCAAAATGCTCATAGAGATTGCGTCCTGATGAAGTTCTCCATATAGAACGAGCAGGTGTGGGATTTGTATTTACTATAGTGGTAGGACAAACAAGAGTCCTATACTCATCACCAAAGTTTGGTTCTATGGATCCCATATATGTTTCAGTAAATTCTATCTTAGTTAACTGTGGGACCTCTTCGTCTATGACGTTCTCAAGGGAGTCTAAATGAAGAAAAAGTGGTTCGAGAGGGGTTGTTGACAAAGATTTAGTGCGAGGAGTGGGATTCTCAAATGTAACCAAAGCACCTTCTTTATTGTCCGACAGAGGAGTAACAACACTCCCAGTGTCAGATTGATTTTCTACCTCTCATCGATAGTTGTCTTCTGGAGGGTTAGGAGGTAAGGGTTGGTAGCCTTCTGGAGGTAGCCCTTGCATCCTATGTGATTGGCGAAGACCTTTATCATCTACAAGATCAATTTTGGAGAATAATAGTACACGCCGAAAATCTAGGGAAAACTAATGAAAAGAAACAACATACGTTAATAAAATCTAGGAATCAAGACCAAGCAAACAAAATTTTCTCTCGATGACTGTACTAGTTGGTGATGAAATCCAATGTCACATGATCAAGTCAAGAAGGGGTTGGGATATGGTGGAACAGTTACAATGGAAATCTATTTAACGGACTTTCACCTTGGTGCAAGCTTCCACGTAGTATTTGTGGATTTACCCTCCAAGGAGCCTGAGTGAGTTTGACCAATGTTTGTTCCAGGTGCAGTGAAGACTTCCCTTCACTGTCACCTCATGTAAGCACCTAAATATTATGGCAACTAAGGACACCAACTCACAGTCAACCCCTGGGCAGGTATAGTCGACAGTCTAATCCGAATGTATGGGCAGGATAACAAGTCTGAAATCAACTTGAGAGGCTCCCACACATAATCGTGGGTATACCCTTAAGTGACCCCCAATATACAATTTGACCACTACAAACAGTTGAACCATGGAGGGATAATATCCATAATTATCTCGAATGTGACCTCGTGTGTAACCCCTGTGTGAGAGGGGGATCCCAGAAAGCCTATATGAAAATTGGATTTGACTCTCCCTATCTTAGGATGCTAATGTTTGTTTTGAAAAACTTTGGAGAGTTGTACTCATAGCCTAATCCAAAGTACTAGTCCTAGTCTAATTGTTAGGATATTTAGACACTTATGAGTTAGTAAGATCTACTTGGTCTATTGTTTCATTAGGTAAAAGTGTGTTTTCTAGTGTGTTTCTTTAGTATGCATTAGTATGCATTTGTAGTTAGGAAATCCGACGATCACGATATGTTCCTGACATAAAGTGATCCAACGGTTCATACTCTCCTTGATCTTAACGACCATTGATCCATGGCTTAACACCCTATTGGTCCATGATCTCTATTTAAAGAGCATGGAGGTTCATTTTCATATGATCGATTGTGAGAAAGTCTCTTGTAAAATCTCTCTGTAATCTTTTTCTTTGCATTAATAAACTGCTCCAAGTGGTCGTGTTGGCTGGGGCCGTGGATGTTTCCCCGTAGGGGTTTTACCACGTGAAAACATTGGTGTGTTGATATTTGATCTAGTTATGTGAGTGGTTACTAAAGGTTTTCTTCATCTGTTGGAATACATGTGTCTTCAAACATGGTATCAGAGCCTGTTTGAAGACCCGCTCATGTTGAAGATCGAGATCGTGAAACCGAGTTGCCTCATCTCCACTTTATATAATTTTCATACATTTATGGGCTGAGAGGATTGTTCCATTGCGTCCAGAGTGCTCGTTTCAGTTAGGAACACTTTTCGTTTCACTCGAAAAGGTTTATGTTTTCCCAAGATACGACCATTACAGTCAGATCCGGAGGTATAAAGCTTGAATACACATTTTTTAAAAAATTTGCAGAGTAGTATTTTGGTTTTATTTTGGTTTTGTTTTATTTATCTCTGGGTTGATACTCTTTTATATCTTCATATGCTCTTTTCCCCGTGCCCTATGCGATCTCGGAAAATCAGAAACAGATAGAAAAGGTGCATATTCCTGGTAAGCTAACCGAGATCTAACCCTTGTTGTCATCGAGAAGCAAAAAAGTTTTCTTGTGTGAAAAGAGTTTTTTTTTAGCATGCTCTCCAAGGCCATCAACAACAACAACAATCCTCCTTCTGAACATTACAATATGTTTTGCTAGATCATTTGGTTAAAATTTGCCTTATTAAGTAAGAGATCTTGAGTTCAAGTCTCTCTTTTGTTACCTTTTTTGAAAAAGTTCATGCTAAAATTGTAAAGTGTATTTCACTTCAAGTATAAAAGTGAATCATTATAAGTAGTTTTAATATTTTATTTTAGAGTTATTTATTTTGCATGCAACTTTTTTTTTATAAAGTAACTTCATTGTAAAAGTGATCCCCACTTCTCTTTATAAAAGTGGGTCACTTCATAAAGAAACTTACACAATCACATGTTCATTTGGTTACCGATTGTGCCTTTTTTAAAAATGGCATAACTCTAACATCGGAAGTCCGTTTTCAGTGCCATTTTTTTTTAAACCACATAAATTTTCAAGCTCTTTCCATCTAGATCATTAGTTTCATTTTTAAAATCCACATTATCTGCATATTTAATATGGCTTCTACAAGTACTAACTTTCTTACCAGCAACAACTACTTCCAATGGAAATCTCATATGGAAGATTTATTAAGAAGTAAAGGCTTGTACCGGATTAC
This sequence comes from Picea engelmannii, assembly GCA_009831015.1. Classification (NCBI taxonomy): domain Eukaryota; kingdom Viridiplantae; phylum Streptophyta; class Pinopsida; order Pinales; family Pinaceae; genus Picea; species Picea engelmannii. The sequence continues at coordinate 998,517 of ML780578.1, forward strand.
CTTGGGAAAGGAAAAATCACCCATTGATGCTGATAATAAAGACAAGTGGGATAATAGGAATGATGAAGCATGTGGACTAATTGGAATTTCCATCTCTCCTGATTTAAGGTACTACCTTCAAGATATTGATGACCCCAAAGAATCTTGGGACACAATTGAATCTGTGTTTGGTAAACTCAATATTATTTGAGCACAACAATTAGAAAATCAAATACTAACCTTGAGTCCAAATGATTTTTCTTGCCTTGAAGACTATTTATCTAGGTTTAAAACACTCAGAATTTTATGTGAAGAATGTAAGATAAAGATGGAGGAAGAGCATTGCATCTATCTTATTCTTTCTAAGATAGGTAGTGCATATTCTATGTTTGTATCTACCTTTTATGCCATGAGAGAGGATCTAGGGAAGAAGCTTATGAAAAACCTAGTCTCGAGTGCTTTTGTGCTTCTTTGATTCGAGAGGAAGATAAGCTTGTACAATTTGGAGTGATCAACACTGCAGGTCCCTCCAACAAAGCCTTAGTTTCCCAACAGAAAGATAAACCCAAGTATCCCAAGAAGCAACATCCACGCTACAACAACAAACAACATAAGGGTCCCAAACCTGCTCAGACAACTTCAACTCCTACTGGTGACAAAGGAGGAAAATATAAAAGTAAGAATACTAATAGACATTGCAAATTTTGTTATAAATATGGTCATGATGAATCCAAATGTTTTAAGAAGATGGCATCTTTAGAAGCAGCGATGAAGAAGCACAACATCAGTATTGATTCTACTTCTTCTTCTCACGGACATCCACTTTCCGCTTCTGGTTTCTCCTTCAATTCAAATTCTACTACTACTTCTTCTTCGGATGAGTGGCTTATTGATTCAGGAGCATCTTATCATATGGCTAAGGAGATGGCTAAGGAGAAAGCCATATTTTATGCTCTAAATGAATGTAACACCAAGAAAATCTTTGTTGGTGATCATAGATCTCTTAGTGTTGTAGGATCTGGAACAGTTCAAGTAGATAATGGTCATTTCAATGATGTATTATGTGTTCCAAGTCTTTCTTGTAACCTTCTATCAGTATATCAAATCACTCATTCAAGTGAAGGTCAAACCGTCGAGTTTTCACCTCACCAAGTTGTAATCAAGGATCTAAAATATCCTAAGCATGTTCTTGCAACTGGAATTGCTGATGATATTACCAGGTTGTACAAGTTTGACAACTTTGGGTCATCATCTTTTTCATCAGTTTTTGTTGCTCATAGCGATGACTTGAGCAAACTTTGGCATGAGCGGTTTGGTCATCTAAACTATCGCTCATTGTAGAAACTATGTAATAAACAGATGGTGACTGGTCTTCCTCTTGTTTCATGCAGAGATGGTGTTTGTGTCGGTTGTGTTCTCAGCGAACATCATTGAGATAGTTTTGACAAACATGCCTCTTGGCACGCCTTGGGTCCTTTGCATCTTATTCACAATGATTTGTGTGGTCCACTTTCTTCTCCTTCTTTTTCTAGGTGCAAGTATTTCTTAACTTTCATTGATGACTTTTCTAGACGTACTTCGGTTTACTTCTTAAAACTCAAGAGTGAAGTTTTTGACAAGTTTTTGGTCTATAAAGCCCTTGTAGAAAAGCAATATGAACATCAAATTCAAAGGTTAAGAAAATATAATGGAGGTGAATATGTGAACAATAATTTTACAAGCTACTGCACTACATAGGGAATCCAAATGCAACACAGTGTTCCATATACACCACAACAAAATGGTGTTGCTGAGAGAAATATTTGCACATTAAAAGAAATGGCTAATTGTATGATCCAATCTAAGGGATTAAGTCTAAATTGTTGGGTGGAAGCCATCAACTGTGCAAATTACATAGTAAATCGCACTCCCACAAAGGCTCTTAAAAATATAACACCAGAAGAAGCTTGGACTAAAATTAAACCAGATGTAAGTCACTTCCATGTGTTTGGCAATATAACATGAGCTCGCATTCCTAATGAGAAAAGGAAAGAATTGCAACCTAAAAGTGAGAAGTGTATATTTGTTGGTTATTCTGAAGATGTCAAAGGGTACAAACTTCTTCAATCACATTGTAATGAAATTATTATTAGAAGAGATGTTAAATTTGATGAAAATCTCTTGGCCTGCGAGCCTAATTCGACGATTGTGCCTTCTTTGGCTTGTGATCCATCTTCTTCGTTTGTTCCTTCTTATGATCTGGATTCTTCTTCAGATGATGACAATGAGGATGAAAATCCACCTCCGCCTGCTCATCCTCCTCCAAATGAGTCCTTTGAACCTGAACCAACACCAACTCCATCGCTTCCTAGATGGGTCCGTTCAACACGAGAAGTAGTTGGTGATATTGTCGATGATCCTTTAGATTAGTGTCAGACACGTTCACAGTTCCAATGAGTCTCTTCTCTTTTGTCTCAAGTTTCAGAAACTCATGATCCAGAGACATTTACAAAAGCTTCAGGTCATCCAGATTAGGATAGAACAATGAATGAAGAGTATCGTTCTTTAATGGAAAATGATACTTGGGATCTTGTACCTCTTCCAAAAGGAAGAAAAATTGTTAGATGAAAATGGGTCTACAGAACTAAGTATGCATCAGATGGAAGTGTTGAAAGACACAAGGCTCAGTTAGTTGCCAAAGGATTTTCCCAAGTTGAAGGAATTGACTATAATGAAACCTTTTCCCCTGTAGCAAAAATGAATTCCATCCACCTTGTTCTTTCCCTTGCTGCCTCACATAAATGGGAGGTCCATCAGATGGATGTTAAATCCACCTTCTTGCATGGAGATTTGCAAGAAGAAATATGCGTGGAACAACCTCCTGGCTATGTCCAGAATGACTCTAGCCTTGTTTGTCGCCTCAAGAAATCTCTTTATGGTTTCAAGCAAGCTCCCCAAGCTTGGTATGCCAAAATGGATAGCTTTCTTATTGCCACTAGATTCTCTAGATGTCATTCTGATCCTAATGTCCATACCAAGAAAGTAGGAATCCATCTCATAATCCTTGTCCTTTATGTTGATGACCTTATCCTTACTGGTAGTGACTCAAAACTTTTAAACCATGTGAAAACCAGCCTTAAGAAGAAATTTGAAATGACAGACTTAGGCTTTTTGCACTATTTCCTTGGCCTCCAAGTTTTGCAAACCAATGAAGGAATTTTTTTTTCCCAGTCTAAGTATGCTTGTGACCTTCTTCGTTTCTTTCACATGGACGATTGTAAACCAACCCCTTCTCCTTTCCAGTCTGGAGTCAAGATTTTTTCCACCTGTACTTCTCCTGAAGTTGATGCCACCCTATATCGTCGCTTAGTTGGTAGCCTCTTATACATGACTCATACTCGTCCTGATATTTCCTTTGATTTTGGTCTTGTTGCTCGATATATGAAAACACCCCATGAAAGCCATTGGAAATAAGCTAAAAGGATACTTTGTTATGTTCGTGGTATAGTTCAGTTCAGGATACGTTACAGTTCAGGGGGGACTCCTTTATTGGTTGGTTTCACTGATTCAGACTGGGCCGATGACCCTGATGATCAGAAGTCTACTGCAGGTTATGTTTTCAGCCTTGGTTCAGGACCTATCACTTGGGCTTGTAAGAAAAACATGCTATTTCACTTTCTTCAGTAGAAGTAGAGTATCGAGCAGTGGTAAATGCATGTCAGGAAGCCATGTGGCTTCGACAAATCCTTTCAGAGTTTGGATTCCAGCACCAGCATCCGACCAGCCTTTGGTGTGATAATCAAAATGCCATAAAGCTCGCCAAAGACCCAGTTCAACATCAACATAGAAAACACATCGAGCTACACATGCACTTCATCAGAAATCTCATTCATGATCAAGTTATTGAAGTGCTCTTTTTCCCTACAAAACATCAAGTTGCAAACATTTTCACAAAGTCTCTTACATAAGCGGATTTTTCCAAACTTCGATCTATGTTAGGAGTTCGGGAAGTTTTCATTAAGGGGGGATAGGCTCTAATGCCTCCTTCCTTCTCCTATTGTGTCACTATTGTAAATCCTTCAATCCTATCCCAAGTTGTTCTTAAGAGGGGATGTTAGGATATTTAGACACTTAGGATTTAGTAAGATCTACTTGGTCTATTGTGTCATTAGTTAAAAGTGTGTTTTCTAGTGTGTTTCTTTAGTATGCATTAGTATGCATTTGTAGTTAGGAAATCCAACGATCACGATATGTTCCCGACATAGAGTGATATGACGGTTCATACTCTCCTCGATCTTAACGACCATTGATCCATGGATTGACACCCGATTGGTCCATGATCTCTATTTAAAGAGCATGGAGGGTCATTTGCCGATGATCGATTGTGAGAAACTCTCTTGTAAAATCTCTATGTAATCCTTTTCTTTTCATTAATAAAATGCTCCAAATGGCTGCGTTCGTTGGAGCCGTGGATGTTTCCATATAGGGGTTTTACCACGTGAAAACATCGGTGTGTTGATCTTTGATCTAGTTATGTGAGTGGTTACTGAAGGTGTTCATCCTCTATTGGAATACCTATGTTGTTGAACACTAATGTTGGTAGAAGATTCTAAAAAAAAATGTTCTAGATAATTTTAATTAGCGTTCATTTTGCAGTTGTTCTTTACTCAAAGGGTGTATGACAATGAAACTGACGGTATTATGACACAATTCCCAAAAAATGCATAAGAAATGATAAGCAGTCCTTTCTTTCGATGAATTCCTATTTAAGGGAAAGAGAAAGAGTTGTTTTCACTATCAAACACTAAGATGCAATGTCCTCATACAATTGTTTCTCAATCAAATCCAATGTAATGCTAAAAAATTTCAGAAATGCCTTCTAATATCCAAACCAATCACTAAAATATGTCCTTTTGTTGATATGTGAATGATAATTAGATGTAAGGCTTCTAATGTCAATCAAACTTCAGGATTAAACAATCATAAGAAAAACTCACACAAACAAAAATACACTCTCGTCGTGAATAAACAAGAAAGACAGAGATAACCAAATTTGCAAACAAGAACCAAAAACCTCAAACAAAAGAGAAATGATGGAAAACTGACTTCAAATATCAAATGGAGACATTCACAAACCTTTGGATTTCCTCACCAAAACTTCCACTCAGTCATATAAATGAGAAGAAAACAACAAGTTAACTCTAGATCAGGAAATACAAAGAGTGACTTCAAGGCAAGGAAAGAAAATGGAAAGTTTCCAAACAAAAGAGATCAATTCTTAGAAAATAGGGTGTTGAAGGCCAATACCAAGATGAACTGAGATTTATAAAACTCCCAAGCTAATGCCAAAATGAAGAAACAGCTTCAGAGGATGAAAATTCTGGAGAATTTCTCACAGAAAGGGGGTATCGCTCTGGTGTAATGGGCACCAGAGTATTCTATCACTCTGTGTGAGGATAATAGGGAGTGTTGGCGCTCTGATAGCAAGGGAGGGGGAGTGATTTTCTCTCAAAACTCAGAAAAAACCTGAGAAAACCAAATTTATGAATAGACTCAGTCAATCAGGGTGAATAAGATGAAAGAAAGAGGCAATCAATCAGATATAAGAATCAAAGATAATATGGAGAAGGTCAAGAAAGGGAAAAGGACCAAAACAAGATCTGGGAATGGAAATAAAAATCAGAGCTCCTCCCCAGTGGATTCGCCAATTTTTGTTACACATGAATCCTCCTGCGAACAAGAAGATTCCCTCTTGGTCTCTAGACTCCTAAGGCCAAGACAGAAAAGTGCTTAACATGGAAACTGCCATCCTTTTAGATATAATCAAGCTAACATATGAAGGAGAAGAAGAAAGATATGTACCTTATTAACGACGTTTGTCCTTGCAAAGTCTAGGCTGAGCTTCGATCCCGAAGTCCTTGATAGGTCCTGTAGAAAAAACAAAGATACAATGGACTTCCTATTCTATTGAGATTAGCTCAAATATAGATCTATATACTGAATACAAACTCATGTGGAACAAACATAATTTGAAAGAAATAGGCCAAGAATTGATATATTGATGATAACAAGTAAAAGTACTTACAATCCTTTGATGAAGGTGCATCAGCTTCTTCCAGTTCTCTTTGTCCAACCCCTTTGCTCAAGTAATCTACATTGATTCATTTGATGACATCTCACTTATAGGATCATAAGTTTGGTGTAATTCTCAATCTCCATATCTTTTCTGTTAATACCACTTATAGGATCATAAGTTTGGTATCAATCTCTAGTGTCTATCTCCCCTTTCACCATGAGGAGGCCTCCTTATATAACCATGGAGAGGCCCAACCACTTGAGATATATTTTGGATAAGTTGAGGATTCTTCTCCTTTAGTTGTGTATCTTCCCTAAGATCATGCCTTGACCTTCTATTCAAATCCAACCACCTTCAGAAATTAAGGGGATTTGTCCATGTTTTAGCTCAACAAACCAAAAATTCACTCAGAAAAGGTAGTTCTCCCCCAAAAGGGTACTCAGAGCATTTGAGCGCTCCCCCAAAGAGGCCCACGAAGCATTGGCACTCACTGGCAGTGGGTAGGGGAGCGCTGCCCTCCAAAATCCATTTTTGAGTGGTTTTTCCAGTGGAAAAAGGCTTGTAGTCCTTGTCAACTGATTTCTCTTCTTCAAAACTAGTCTTTTAGGTGTCTTAAGTGTCCTTGTAATGTCGTTAGAGGCACAACATAGGAAATATGGAAATATGATGTTTGTGACACTTGTGTTCAATATGCGACACTTGTAAACAAGATGCAACACTTACAACACTTGTAATGACGACACTTGTGACACTATTGAAGTGAGTAATTTTGATATGTAACAATCTATTATCTTGAAATAATCCCAAATCTTGCAACCTTCACTGATGATTTCATCCCAAATGATATGTCTGGCTCCTATCATATAAGGCTTTCCTGACAATTCATTATTCATTTTCTCTACATCTATTAGCATTTTAGCTTTTAGCTTTTGATATTCTTCAATAACTTTGTCGGTGTCCTTGATTTCTTGATTTTGTGTTGAAATTGTCTTCTTTAGTTTATCAATTTCCACTTCCTTGAGATTTAAATATGCTAATGCTTTTGAAAATCCAATAGTTGGATCAGATGATTCTGCTGACTGTAATAACAAAGATCCTCCCTTCATAGTTTCAATATGTTTGGCATAAAAATAATTTGTTTCTTCCATTTGGATCATTTTCTTCAATAGTTGTTCTTTTTCTACTTGGACTGCCTGTAGTTCTAGAGTCTGTACATGATCAATTCTTGGGATGTTAATCCTTTTCTTCAATGCCTGGATCTTTGTGTCCTTTGTTATTATTAATTCTTGTACATATGCTTCATCTTTTCAATTATCTCTTAGGTCCGTTACCCATTGTTCCAACTCTTCTATTCTTATTTTCCTAGTTCTAGTGCCCAATTTTTCATTTTTTAGCTGAGTCATGAGTTTGTCATTTATGACTTGAAACTTCTTGATTCCAATATTCTATATCATGGCATCCTTGTTTATCATTTATGTAGTTTTTCTATCCAAGTCAAATTTATCTAATGTATGAACTGCATTAAGATCAATGGAAATGTGTGTCACCTTCTTCTGCTTTTTGGCTCCATAACTATTATATTTAATCTTTCTTTCTCATAATCCACAACTGATATCATCCTGGTCTAATATACATCATGTTCATAAATTTTAGGAATAATATTCTTTTTAATATTTGCACCAGTTTTTCTGATTTCCATGAAATAATGAACCTGGTCAATCTTCTTTGCTTGATCAATAATCCATGATTTTGTTTCACTTTGAATCCCTACACTCTCAGGCTTCTACGATGATGTTCCTTCTACAGTCACAACATGGCCTTTTTTATTGGTATTATTTCTTCTTTTAACTATGGATCTTCTTCTTATTCATCAAGTTCTTCCATTTTTATTTTATTTTGGTTTATCCTTCTTCCTCTGTCCCTTAATCCTTTGGAGTTTATTCTGCAGTCTTTATTTTATATTTCATCTCAAAATGATGAGGAGTTTGTGTAACTGGAGAATTCAAAGGTTTCTCTAGAACCTTGCTGTGAATTTGAAAAATATTCTTTACCTCTTGCCAACTATCCTCGTTGGCCAATAGCTCTACCTATGCTTTCTATTGATGTTGATAAGGATTATATCCATGTGAGATACTTTTTGAGAAAATCACAGAGTGGGGATCATACTTCCATGAATCTCCCTGTGGAAATCCCATAGTTGAAAGAAGTTTTGATGTCACCTGCAATGATGATCTGGTATTGACAATAAACGGTCCAACTTCTTTCTTTAATTTAAAACTAGCCTTATATTTTCTTAATACAAAATGAATACCATCAAAATTCAGTCTCTGTCTAATGAACTCTAGTGCAAAGATTCTAGGAGTTAAGAAAGTAGGTAGTAGAAAAGGTTGAAGCTCAGAGCCATAGACTCTGATTTTTGTATAGTTCTCAAAGATATACCAATATCACACTCTCTTATTTGGTCTTAATTGTAGTAATTTCTTGCATTCATGGAAGATTCTAGGGGGGACTTCATTATATATGATCTAATAGGATTTATAAATAAACTTATCAATATACTCTAAAAATCCACATTTAAGAGCTTCTTCCTAATTGATGAGTTCCAATGGATGATTGAAGTTGGGTTACGAATCTCATCTTCAACCTTTAATCCACAATGTGTAAGATGAAAGGCTTGAGAAAATAAAAAGAGGTAAACTAGGCAGGATTGGTACCTAAAACTTCAAAGAGACTCAAATTCTTACAATTTATAATGGATTTGATCTGCTAAAAATTGGGAAAAAATGAATTTGGTCATGGGTTTGGTCATAATTGGGAAAATTGATACCATAATTCCTAAAAAAAACTCATCAACCACTAGGTCATTGTATTTTCCCTATATTACATAAATCATGGAAATAACTTTTCTTGGGATTTCGGGAAACAAGCTTGACCTGAGATTGAAAATATCTACAAGGGTATCGAGACTTTTGCACATATATGTTTGTAAAAGGGAAACTCTCTCTTCATGTTTTAACTCTCTAAAACATCTGGTCATTTCAACTTCTTTTAATGGTTCACTATAAGGGTGTAATGGCCACCTCAACATTTCCATAATGGATTCGAGAATTAATTCAATGAGCATAGACCCATCCTTGGAAATGGAAATTCTCTTCGAGGAAATGTAGTTTGAGGCACACCAGGCCACAAACTTAGGAAAATAATACACTTGGGGCAACAAAAACTTCTCTAAATCTGATTATGAGGCGTGGTAATGATCAACCAGATCCTTAAAGTTATGGTTAGCCTAATGGTGTAAATCTAAAGCATCAAATGATAGGATGGGATAAAAAATATCCTTGTCCCTATCGACCAAATCTTCTTCTTCAGTAACTAGATTTTTTTTAGCTTTATTGGGCTCATAAGACTCCATTTTAAATAATAATAAATAGGAAGACTTTAAAGGAAATTGGATTACCTATGGAGAGATTTTGTTAGGAAAAGATTCAAACTAGAATGGAAATGGACGATGGCGTTGGAGTTATTTACCCGATGCTCGAGCTCAATAAATCAATAATTTTACCTTTGTCCCCTTTTTAAAAAATAGTGGAATACGTAACAACTTTTCATTGGGAACAGATTCATTAAAAATCAAAATAAAACTTGAATGTTGTCTTTTTTTCCCCTCCTTGTCGTTACAAGAGACACACGTCGATCCCTTGTGAATTGTGGGGGGGTGGGGGTGGGGGTCGAGCATGGTTATCTTAAACACAGGTCCGAGGGACCACAATCTTTGGATGCACAACACGTCAAAATTAAATTAACTCGGGTTGGGTTTCGCGACCCCCTCCCTTATGTTATTTGTCGAGCATGTCGGGGGAGGGGGGAATCTATTGTGAGCCGTTAGCTCAAAGGGTCGGGTGTGATATGCAACAAACATGCACTTTATTAATTCGTGGTTATAAAACTATATAATAATGTTAAAATAAAATAAAATTTAACTTTGATTAAATTTTATAATAAAATTTAACATTAATATTTATTACTTAAACCTTAAACACTAAGTCGGGACTATAAAAATTAAAACTAGATTTATTTAATCAATGTATAAACCTATAATGTTAGAAAATTTTGAAATTCTTGTGAATTTTGGATTTTAATCTAACTTTATCTACCTAATATAAAAGAACTAGAATTTTAAATATAAAATCTAAACACCTAAATTTATTTCCAAATTTTATAAATAATTTGGGTTATGTTACACCATCTAGATCCATCTGGGGATTGTGTCTCCCTCTGAGGCGCTAAAGAATAGTAAACCAAGCTCCTTTATTGGGTTATGGAGCCATTATTCTAAAAGAAAAATTAATCAAAATTTTCTAGTGAATGATATTTTCCTCCTCAAAACAATAGTAACCTTTCCTTCTCTCTTTTAAGATTAATCTATAATTGAAGAAATTGAATCACTGTCAAATTCAGAATTTAACATGTTTATATAAAACTTGACCAGAAATGGATAAAAATATTTTACTCATTCACCTTTACTCAAGAATTGTTTAGGGTAATATAATTCAAAGTTTTGGCTAAAGAGTCAAATTTATGACTAGTGTTCATACTCAGAGCTTTTAATCCTATAAGGTAATTATTTGGGTTAGAACAAAGTCTTTGTGAGGAAACTAGTTTGAGTGAGTAATAATTTTTAAGATACTCATTGGAAACATTTCTCATCCTCATGGTGTTGCTACACTACCAGCGAGCGTCCATAGCCTCGATGAAGATACCTACATTTCCCACTTGAATTTCCTTTCACCATTCCTTTCAATTAGTTTAAAAATTTTAGGAGATGGGGTAAATCAATATTATTTTCACATTTAAGGGATGATGTCTATTTATCAAGGATGAGCTAGAAATACTTGAGTGATGAAATATACTCATATATATCTTCATTTCCTCATTTTCTAACTTTGTCTTTCCAAAACAAAAACCATTTTAATGGTAAGTCTTGAGTAAAACAACTAGTTACAAATTTGACACTAAAGCCTCTTCCTAAAAGGAATTACCTAATATAGTCCTTTTCAATTTTCATGAGAAAATAAACAAAATGTTCTCCTTTCTAGTTTGTGAATAACATGTGAAAATCTAAACTAGCAGTTGAGACAACCTTTTCTATTGAGATTTTGGAATATAAGAAGATAAGGACTTATGTCTTCAAAGAGAAGATTTATTAAGTGATATAGTATTTTAAAAAAAGGATAAGCAAACTATCTAAAAACCAAGGTTTTTGTTTTTATTTGTTTTGGTCATATTTAATGACTGATAATTTTTCATAATTGTATATTTTAGACCAAAAATTATTTCAAACTATTCAATTGGAAATCTCTCTAAAGTAAAACAAAAATTAAAGAAAACCAATTATATACAATGAAAAAAAAAAAACAACTGGATTTAAAATTGAATGTAATGTTTTAGGAACCACCCTTTCACAAGAAATTCCAACAAATTTCCTTCCAAATTTTGAAGGGAGAATGATTTGTTTCCTTCAACTGCAACAACATTGTAGGGTCCTAGCCACAAATGATTGAATTTTCCATGTTTTCCAGGATCCTCTCTTATTCTATCCCATCTTAGCACTAAGTCACCAGGGATGAAATTTCTTTGTTTTTCTCTTCTGTCAAAAATTTCCTTCATCTTATCTTGGTATTATTCAAACCTTTCATTAACTTGTTCTTTGGTTTGTTGCACTTCAATTAACTGGTTCATTCTTCTGGTAAGGTCATTGGGTTCTTCTTCACTATCCTGCATCATTTTCATGACAAGAAAGGCAATATTAATAGGATGTACTACATTAATGCCATAAATTAATTAGAAAGGAAACATGCATGTGGACCTTTTAGTGTTGTTTCTATTGGCCCAGAGTGCAAATTTCAAATGAGAGTGCCAAGTATTTTTGTTACATGTTAATACTTTCTTAATGAATCTCATTAGACTCTTATTTGATGATTCAACTAATCCATTACCTTAAGGGTAATAGGAAGTGGAATGACCAAGGATAATATTGTATTTATAGCAAAATTATATCATTACAAGAGATTTTAATGCTTGAGCATTATCAATTATAATTTTCCTAAGGAATCCAAACCTAGAAAGAATATATTCCTCAAGGAATTTGATCACAATTGCATCAGTGGAAAATATGGTTGGAATTGCTTCCATCCATTTGGAAAAGTGATATGTTTCAATTAATATTCACTTGTGTTGTGCACTAGAAGTGGGATGAATCTCACATATGAATTCTAAGCTCCATTGTTGGAAATGTAGGGTCTCTCCAAACAAATCCTTATAAAACATAATTTAAATAAAGAAATGCTATAATAATTTCTTTACTGTTCTCTATTTAGCATAATAACAACTCATTGTTCAGTAGAATTTAAAAATGAGAGTAGCATGATAATGAATACGCATGATAATGAATAACATGTTCAGCATGGAACACTTGTCGAAACTCAGTGCTAGAACAGATGTTGAAACACGGTGTTGTAACAGAGCTGGAACACAGATGCTGGAACAGATGCTGAAACACAGTGTTGTAACAGAGCTGGAACACAGTGCTGAAACAGAGCTGGAACACAGATGCTGAAACACAGATGCTGGAACACGGATGCTGGAACACAGATGCTGAAACAGAGCTAGAAATTATGCTGAAACACAGTGTTGTAACAACTGAAACACAGTGTTGTTACATATGCTGAAACACAGTGCTGGAACAGTTGCTGAAACACAGTGTTGTTACATATGCTGAAACACAGTGCTGGAACAGATGCTGAAACACAGTGCTGGAAATTATGCTGAAACAGTGCTGGATCTTATGCTGAAACAATGCGCATCACATGCCAAATCTCAGTGCTGGAACATATGTTGAAACAGTGCTGGACCATATGCTGAAACACCGTTGTAACAACTGCCAAAACAGTGCTGAGTCATATGCTGAAACAATGTTGAGACTTATGCTGAAACAGTGATTGCAGATTCGACAATTAAATTTAGAATATGTACAGGAACTAGGTCAGCTCACAAGTCTACAGTCTTAGAAGTAGAAGGGATTGGAAAGAAAGGCCCAAAGAATTTCGAGGACATTTTGTATTTTGATCTGTAGGCCCGAAGAAACTCGGGGCCATTTTGTAACTGAATCTGTGGCTTTGCCACCCCTCTAATATAAACTATAACCGTTTTCGTAAAAAAAAAACATGTTCAGCATAAAAAAAAATGAACAATATAACAATAATTAACACAACATAATAATGATGATAAATACCTCCAACTGATGTTGTCCTGAAACTCTGCCCCAAGCTGAAGCTCTGCCCAAAAATGACTAACCTCCCAGCCAGCTAGGAACAACCTATCTGTCTCCCTAACCCCAAGATTCCTTACGGTTTCCTGACCCCCGAGCCCAAAATTCCTAGCAACAGGTGCCCCCCGTGAAAGTCCTCAAGAAAACTCCTCAAGAAAAACCCAAATGAAACCAGTAATCCAAATGCAGTCCAAAACTGTTTCTCCCTTCACCTTCTCCCTCTCCCATAAATTAAAATATCCTGACCCCAAAAAGAGCTCCCACTTCCCGAGTGCTTTTCCTTTCCTTAACTCCTTTCCCTTTCATTATCCACTGCCTTCTCCCCCCATTGAACCTCAACCACCTTATCCTCCCTTCCATAAATGGGTTCATCTACCGATACAATAAGTCTCCAAAATAAAAATTAATGATTTATTAAACTAATATTCATTAAACAAATATTTAATCATGATAATTAATTAATTAATTAGGGTTGTTTCATACACCCACCCTTTAGGAAACCTCGTCCTGAAGTTAAAGTAATTTATAATACAAGGGAAATGACACATGGTTCACACATTCATATCCAACAAACAACATTATCAGTAAGTAAGCCAAAGAAAACTCATACATACTAGTGTACATGTGCAAGAAATGCATGTATAGTTAGCACATACAAGTCTCGTGCATGTACTAATAACAATAACTATTACCTCTATAGTAATTTTTGTATGCATCCAATCCAATCAACAAGACTATTCATGTTATAAAAGATAATAAACCAATCAATTTTTTGTGAAATCCCTTAATTACAATAATCTAGCTCAACAATATTTATTTAGACAATTGCAGTTTAGTTAAGTAATGATGAATATACATACATACACATTTTCTTTTTAAAAGGAAAAAAAAAAACAATAAATTTCACCATAAGGCAAATCTCCATACACTCTGAACTATTTCTATTCATCCTTCCTCCCCAACTTACTTCCATCTTCCATTCCTATCCTTCCTCTGTTGGACTATCTTGGAGCGTCAACTATATTGACCTAACTCCAAATATAACCCGTAAGAGGAAGTGTCACTATCTTGACCAAGCTTCCCCAGCAAGCAACTGACAATCACCATCACACGTCTAGGGGAGTATGCGATAACACTGTCCTCCCATGACTCCAGGTTTCAGAAGATACACGGTGGGAAATGCCTCCACCCCTCTTAATAGGACTAAGGTCCACACCCTACAATGGAATATACAGTGGCACTGTGTTGCTGGAATTTTGTCATCGTTTATTTAGTTTTTGGGCAGTCTCACCACCTGAAAACCTGCACTAGTGCATATATCATAACAGTGCATTTGTACCAATATAATTTCACATACAAAGATTCATACCATATTGTTTCTCGATGGTTGGTCATGACTTCCACTTTTATTACCATTATCCCTTGGCTATTTCATAGCCCATTGACCTGCAAATTAGTCTATAACACAAACTCATACATATCTATGCATTATCATCATGTAATTGCATACAACCATAATCTCAATTCGGTATCTACGTACCAAAAACTTTAATATCAAAGTTTTCAAGTTAGAAATATATCTCATAATATCCCCATAATTCAATTTACGTTACTCGTTCATAGAATTTTCATTTACATAATAGATTGCATCATATCCATCATCATTCAAATAACATTTAAACATTCATAGAATTTACATTCTCATAATAGATCGCATCATATCCATCATCATTCAAATAACATTTAAACATTCATAGAATTTACATTCTCATAATAGATTGCATCATGTCCATCATCATTCAAATATCATTTAAACATTCATAGAATTTACATTCACATAATAGATCGCATCATATCCATCATCATTCAAATAACGTTTAAACATTCATAAAGGTTCCTACGTCTTAAAAGTTCAATTGCATCATTAATAGTTTCACTATGAATAGAATATAAAGGTGATTAGGCCTCAGGTAATCCTAGTTGTCTAAGTCAAAAGGTGGTGTTACATACACCCAACCTTCGAGAAACATATTCTCGAGGTGGTAAAAAAAGTGAGGGATAATCTCATTGTAATGTCTCGGCATCCTCCCAAGTAAGATATCCTGGACTATACTTGTCCCACTGGACCTTAACTTGGTCTACTAGATGGTTCCTGAGCTGTCAGAATCCATGGTCCAATATGCGTAATGGTTCTACTGCTAGGGTTCCCGCATCCGATACTTGCAATTCCTTCCAATTTAGTTTATGGCATTCATCAACAACATAATGACGTAGAACAAATACATGAAAAACATTATGAGTTTTATACAAGTGGGGTGGCAGTATGAGATGATAGGCATCGGGTCCAATTTTCTCTTGGATTTTGAATGGTCCTATAAATCAAGGTGACAACTTTGTCCCCTTCCTAAACCGAATGGTACTCTTATTGGGTATGATACGAATGAAAACTTGATCTCCCACTTTATAACTTCAGTCAGTCTTATGTGCATCAACATAACTTTTTTGTTTATCATGTGCTTCCTTTAGTCTCTGCCTAATGTGAATCACATGTTCCTCCATCTCTTGAATCAATTATGGCCCAACTGTCACTCAGTCTTATAATCTCTCCCAACTCAATGGTGTTCTGCATGGCCTTCCATACAGAGCTTCGTAGGGTGGCATTCCGATGGAGCTATGAAAACTGCTATTGTAGGCGAACTCTACCAAAGGTAGGTACTTCTCCCAATGGGTTTGATTATCCATAACATACATCCTAAGCATGTCTTCCATAACTTGATTTACTCTCTTGGTTTTCCCATCTATTTCAGGATGATAAGTTATGCTTAAGTTCAACTGCGTCCCCAACACTGACTGCAAACTTGTTCAAAACCTAGAAGTGAATCTGGAGTCCCTATCTGAAATGATCTTCTTAGGTATCTCGTGCAAACGGATGAACTCACTTACAAACATGCGTGTCACATTAGTGACATCATAAGTGTCTCTAATTGGAATAAAATGAGCACTCTTGGTTAACTTATCAACTATCACAGGAATGGAATTGTGTCTATGAGATGTGAGCAACAACCCCACAAAAAAATCCATAGAAATGACTTCCCACTTGGACATAGGAACATCATGTGGTTGTAGGAGACCTGCCGGGTGATGGTGGTCGGCTTTCATTTGTTGACACTCTAGGCACTTGGCAATGAAATGGACTACATCGTGCTTCATGCCTACCCATAGGAAGATCTTCCTCACGTCTGCGTACATTTTCTTCACACTCGGATGCGCACAATAAAGTTCTCTATGGGATCCCTTCAGTATGATGCTTCAAATATCCCCACCTTCAAGGATGTATGTACTTCCTTGATATCTTAATAGTCCATTTTCTTCTAGGATATATCCATCATACTTTGGATCTAACTGCCTCCCACTCTCGAGGTTTGAAGTAACGTTTAAATACCAACTGTCTCCAAGGAGTTGCGTCAACACACGTTCCCTCAAATTGACTTTTAAGGGTACCAAGGAGAAGACACGTGGTCTCCTACTCAAGGCATCTACGACCACATTTTCTTTTCCCTTGATGTATGAAATACCAAAATCGTACTCACTCATAAACTCACTCCATCACCTCTTCCTGGCATTAAGATCCCTTTGAGTGAAGAGATGTTTTAAACTTTCATGGTCCGTTTTGAGTTCAAAGTTTCGCCCCACTAGATAGTGCCTCCAAAGTTTAAGAGCTAGCATTACAACTGCCAACTTTAAATCATGAGTAGTGTAAAGATCCTTGTGTTTCTTCAACTTCCTTGATGCATAATCTATCACTCCTCCATCTTGCATTAGTACGGCCCCCAACCCTTTCTTCGAGGCATTTGTGTAGACTGTGAAGTCCTTTTCCATATCTGACACTCGTAGAATTGGTGCACTAGTTAGTAACCTCTTAAGATCGATGAATGCACTATCACATTCTTCTGTCCATTCATACCTAACCCCCTTGCATTGAAAAGTGGTGATGGGTTTCACTATTTTATAGAAAACTTCCACAAATCTCCGATAATAACCTGCTAGCCCCATGAAACTTCTTACCTCATGAGCATTTTTCGGCACTGGCCATTCCATAATGGCATTTACCTTTTCCGGGTCCACATAGATTCCTTCACCGAAAATGATATGACCTAAATAGTGGATTTCTTTCTGGAAGAAGAAACACTTCGACAACTTCCCATACAATTTGTTCTATCTAAGGCAGGACAACACCACTCACAAGTGTTCCTCATGTTCTCTTTCATTCTTGGAATAGATGAGGATATCATCTAGAAAGACTTGTACAATGTGGTCTAAGTACTTCCAGAATACACTGTTCATGAGGCTCATGAATACCGTTGGCGCATTGGTCAATCCAAAAGGTACTACAATGAATTCATAATGCCCAAACCGAGTTCGAAAGGTAGTTTTAGGAATATCACCTTCCTTAATCCTTAATTGGTGATACCCTGATCGCAAATCAATTTTTGAGAATACCACTGCTCCTTTCATTTGATCAAAGAGATCATCTATTTGTGGCATTCGGTACCTATTTTTCACTGTAGCACAGTTCAAGTCCCTGTAATCTATACACATTCATAAGGAACCATCCTTCTTCTTCAAAAAAATTATTGGTGCACCCCAAGGTGAGACACTGGGCCTTATTATCCCTAATTCGAGTAGCTCTTTCAACTTCATCTGCAACTCACAAAGTTCTGGCGCTGTCATCCTATATGGAGTCTTGGAAATTGGTTCTGCGCCAGGTTTTAACTCAATAGTAAAATTGAGCTCCCTCTCAGGAGGTAACCCTGGCAACTCATTCAGAAAAACATTCTTAAACTCTGACAATACTGGGTATTGATCCAAGGAGGGTCCTTTCCTTTCATTCACTGCTTCCACTACATAAAGTCGACACCCTAGCCTCATGCATTGCTTAACCTTCATAGTTGAGATAAAGCGTAGAGAGACCTTTCTACATACACCGTGGATCTCTACTGGCCTTCCTTCATCGTCAACACAAAGCACCATTTTTGCAAAACAATATACCATAGCTCGATGGGATTCTAACCAATCCATTCAAATGATTAGGTCATACGTTCTGAGAGCAGTGACGTATACCTTCAACTTGGTAGTACACACTCTCAGGTCTACTAGACAATTATCAATGCTAGGTCCTATCGCTTGTTTTTCCCCTAAAGCCATCTTGACTTGTTTAAACTCATCATGCTCGTAGGCTCCCAACCCACTCTTTTCTAATGCATATGGTGAAACGAAATTATTTGTAGCACCAGAATCAAATAAAATTTTAACATTAATATGATTTAGCATACCTGGCGACTCCACCACCATGAATTGATGTTCTGCCTGGTGATTATTGACTGTTGCATAAATATGGTGGTTGCCACTTGCTCTTCCCATCGGGACCTTTCCTTCTCTATGCACAAATCCTACTTGCAAATTTGGGTAGTCACGTTGGTAATGGGGTCCTCCACATCCCCAACATGTAACACGAGATTGAACCTGCGCACTACTCTGTGACAGTCATTGAAATGAGTTCCTTCCCCTGGAACCCCTGCCCCTACTAGTTGCTCCCTGAGAAGGTCGTGGACCTGCCTGCGTCGTTGGTGATGAATGAGATGTTGCACTCGCTGCCATCAAAATACCTGTGGAAATTGTCCTTGGTGCGACTCTATTACCATAAGGAGGTGGCCTAGAGTTGCCTCCCCTGGAGAAGGTCCTAGGGGCCTTCCCCACGAATTCAGGATGATGTGGAAAGGTCGATCTCATACCTCCATTTAAGTTCATGTGTTCCTCCACATAACGTGCATTTTCAACTTCTTCTGCTACTGAAGACGGTTTCCACATCCGTACCATGGACCTTATCTTAGGGTTTAACCCATAGACAAAGTGTTTTGCCTATCATTGATCATTATCCATGTACGAAACATATTTTACCAATTCCATAAACCTGATCTCATACTCTTCCACAGTCTTGTTTCCCTGTACTAGAGCATGAAATGCTCCCACCTGTTGTTCCTCATAGTAAGCTAGTAGATATTTCCTTCTGAACCTTTCCTCAAAAAGTTGCCAAGAGACAGTGTTTGGGGTAAGGTGTAATTGTCTCTCCATGTTTCCCCACCAGCTCAACGCACTTTCCCTCAACTAAAAGATCGTTATTTTCACCTTTGATGTGGAAGCATAGTCTCTTAAGGCGAAACATCGTGTCATTCCTTCCAACCATGCCTCTACACGTTCACTGGCATGACCCCCGACAAACTTTGGAAGTTTGATCTTCTGCAGTTCTCTAGTGATGTCCTCAGGTGGAGGCCCTCCCCCTGAATCCCTTGATGCTTCAGGGTTACCCACTCCAGATAGTGGGGGCTCCTCTTCGACCCCTGCTAGTTGACGCCCCTTTAAAGTCTCATTAATGGCCTCCAAAGAGCATAGAATGAGAGATAATTCAGGCGATGGTGGTGGCGGTGTTGGCATTCCTTGCGACGATGCCCCTCTACCTCGATTTCCTTGAGTCATAACTATCCCGTATACTTGAATCTGCATCAACTAAATGTTTGTCAGGGAAGAGTCTAAGGAAATTCGCATCCACACAACTTATACTTGAAACATAGCATTAGGCGTAAGTTTTTTTTTTACTTGTCTGTAAATAGACGTTACTCTCTTTAGGGTAAGTGGCTAGGTCAGGGTTGAAAGCCTCTAAGATCGATGTCTTCACCTAAGAAAACTACTGAATCTCTTACCTTTCTAGCTACGCTAGCACCATTACACACTTGCCAATGTGCATCAAATTTCTCTTTTTATTATTATTATTTTTTTATTATTTTTATTTTTTTATTTTTATATTTAATTCTGTCAACATTAACAAATTAATAAATTTTATTAATATTAACTTCTTATTTTTTTTGAATTTATTAACTTATAAAATAAAATCTACACCTTTATATTCTTCTATATAGGAAAGAAGAAAAAAAAAATTAAATAAAATTCGTAACTTAATAATTTTTTATCAAATTACCTATATTTTGTCACTTATTTAAATAGAAAAAAAAAATTAAAAAACAATAAATTTTCACTATTTAAAAAAAAAAAAATAGGAAAAAATAAGAGAAAAATTAATAAACAAATAAGAGAGGTTGGGCAGCATGGGTCCTCGCATGAGGCCCACGTGCCCCTCTCCCCCGCTCTCAATTCCCAACCCTAATCTTTTCTCACTCGCATCACTCCTTGCATCTTTCACACTTCAACCCTACTCTCGCTCGGCCCCCTTTTCACTTTCATCCCTTTTTTTTTATTTGCTCAGTGATTGAATGTAGAGGTGAAGAATGAGGCTGACCATGGCCATCCCCCCTGCTCCTCTGTCGTGGTTCAACGCTTGACACTTGGTATTGGTCGCTGGGCTCTTTTCTTGACGCGTTGAGCACAAGAAATCCCCCTTGTGGGCTCTTCCTTTTGGCTTGGCGCAAGGTCTTGAGTATTTAATTGGTGTTGTGTGTTTGCAGTTGCAGACTGTGGGCGGTGAATATAACATGTAAGGATGATTCAAGTTCCCTCCATTGTTCAGATTAATGAATTTGAGATTGTTGCTGCTGAGTAGGTCGCATGGAGCGGGAGCTATCTAATCTCCACGTATGAGTCCAGAGGTAAATCTTCATACTGTTCACTCTGGTGGGCTTAATATGCATAGTTTCAGTTTGTATAATGTTGAATATGCAGGGGCAGAGTCTAGATATTTGATTATCAAGCCGAAGATAATCCAGTACAAGTGTTGGCCGAAAGTTAGCAAAGAGGATCGTGTTTAATGTTGTAGGGAACAATCAAAAGTGCATTTGTTGTCATGGGTTATTGACATAATTGCTTTTAGCCTATTGGGTACATCTGTTCAAGCTTTTTCTTTCTATTGTTTCTTGCGAAATTCGACATTATTGAAGGAGCCTGTGTTGGAGGGCTATCATGTTTGCCAATTGTTCGTTCAATATATTTTCCTCCAAAGCCATGTTTTCTAACAATTCCTTGCCACTTCTACCAGTTGAAGGGCGGTTCGCTTCTACCTTTTCTTTCAGATTAGTAGGATCACATATTGTCTTAATGGAGGTTTCTTTGATTGTATTAGAATTGGGATTGAGATTGAGCACCTTTTCATTGATAAAGCCCGACGAAAATATTCAAATGGGTCCAGGGCTAGCACAACCCACTTATACAAGGTCACTGTGTGATGCAACAAGTTCAGAGATGTTTTTGTATCCTAGATGCTTGACATCAAGAAACTTTCCTGCGTGTTGTTCAAATCTCTGACGCAGACCGAACATCAGGAAACCCTGAGAGAATTCGCCCACCACCAGCATATGACATATAAATTCTCTGAAATTCTTCGCCTAAGCTTTCAGTTTTAGTTTTGGGTGTGCTTTGAAATTGGGCATATGTTTAGATTTGAATTTTCTATTCGGATTCAGATTCACCTCACCTGGTGAAGACATGGGGTTCTTGTTCTGTTCCTTCGGCTTAACAGTGAAAGCTAGAAGGTCCTAATTTTTTTTTTATCCATATCTGTATTTTTATTATTACTCATGTTTCATTATTATTGTAGCCAAAATGAATTTCTTCACGAATCAAGAAAATTTTTGGTGGTTGGGTGTTGTTAACCCGCGTGTTGTGTAGGTGCTTGTGCGCTGGGCCCTTGTGTGTTTTGTTTGCTAATTTGTGTTATTTTGTAGGTTTTTATTTGCTAATCTTTGTGGTTTTGCAGGTGCTTGGTTGGGTTATTTTGCAGGTGCTTTGCTTAACACATAGTGCATAGTGCTTGACTCGTGGGCTTTCCTTGTCGCCTTGCACATAGGTGTTGAGTTGTGAATTGGTCTATTTGCTATCAATACCTCTGCTGTCGGTCATGGTGACATGTTGTGACTCCTAGGCTGGGTTGAGACTTGAAGGTTGTGCTTGTTGATAAACCCAACAATTTTTTTTTTCCTGAAAAGAGAAATCCTCGTCGAAGACCTAGAAATAACATTAGATCAATAGAGATAATTATTTTGTGCGCAACATTGTATTTTCTCTAATTTTGAACTAGTTTTTATTTAATTTTGCACTAGGTTGTGAACACAATTCTTATTGACATGTTGTTTGGCTAGCAGGTTGAGTGGAGCTAGAGATTTGAGTTTGAGTTTGGCCCTCGGGCCCAGATTTATAAGTTTTTCATAAATAGATTATTTATACATCTAGTTATTTATGTTTATAAAAACCTTTCAAAGTTTTCACTTGTACAGGTGGGTAGGTGGGTAGGTCGTGGTCCAAGTTTTTAAACCAGGGCTCTAATACCATGTGTAAGGTCTCTCCAAACAGAGCCTTATAAAACATAATTTAAATAAATAAATGCTATAATAATTTCTTTACTGTTCTCTATTCAACATAATAACAACTCACTCTTCAGCATATTTTAAAAATGAGAGCAGCATGATAATGAATATGCATGATAATGAATAACATGTTTAAGATAAAAAAAAATGAACAATATAACAATAATTAACACAGCATAATAATGATGATAAATACCTCAAACTGATGTTGTTCTAAAACTCTACCCCAAGTTGAAGCTCTACCCAAAACTGACTAACCTCCCAGCCATCTAGGAACAACCTATCTGGCTCCCTAGCCCCATGATTCCTTGTGGTTTCCTAGCCCCCAAGCCCAAAATTCTCAGCAGCAGGTGGCCCCCGTGAAATTCCTCAAGCAAACTCCTCAAGTAAAACCCAAATGAAACCAGTAATCCAAATGCAGTCCAAAACTGTTTCTCCCTTCACCTTCTCCCTCTCCCATAAATTAAAATATCCTAACCCCAAAAAGAGCTCCCCCTTCCCGAGTGTTTTTCCTTGCCTTATCTCCCTTCCCTTTCATTATCCATCGCCTTCTCCCCCCATTAAACCCCAACCACCTTATCCCCCCTTCCATAAATGGGCCCATCTACCGATACAATAAGTCTCCAAAATAAAAATTAATAATTTATTAAACTAATATTCATTAAACAAATATTTAATCATGGTAATTAATTAATTAATTAATTAGGGTTGTTACAGGAAAGGAACTTCAACTTTTATGGGAACTAATGGTAAAGAAGGAAGTTTTTGTTTACTTGCAAAAAATGACATTCTCTGTAGGATCTAACTTTTGCATTCACTTCAAAAAATAATTTTGGACAATAATAGCTAGCTCTCAAAATTTTATATGTTGTATCTCTCCAATCATGGTGTCCTCCACCTATGTCGTTGTGAAATTCATTTACAATTCCCTTAGTCGCTTCTTCAACCATACAATTTAATAAAACTCCCAATAGATCTTTCTAATAGAGTTTTTTATCTATGATGCAATACTTGATTGCTTGAAGTTTGAGTGACCTAGCTTTGGATTGACTAAAATCATGTGGGAATTCAAGAGTCTGCAAATAAAACACGATGTCTTTATACCAAGGAGATGAATAAAACTTATCTTGAACCTTTATTATGGATTGCTGCAACTTTGCTTCCTCAAATTCTGTTGAGGGATGTTCTGTTATTTCTGAAATTCGATTTATCCCAAGGACTTTGTAATTTGTTTAAGCTAAAATCTTTGCCAAATGTTGGCCTTTAATCAATTTCATTGGTTTTATTCCGAGGTTATACTCTTGAATCTTAGCTATCCATTTGCCTCTTTTTCCATCAATATCAGGATGATTCAAGATCTCTTTCATTGTGTTGCTAGGAACATAAGAAAATATTCTAGAATGATGAGCATAAACTCTAAAATATTTGAGAGCTTTAACCAATGCATAAGATTGTTTTTCCATAATATTATATTTGAGCTCAGAATCTCTCAAACTTTTGCTAAAAAATACAATTGGTTGTTCTTTTTTTTCTTCATTCCTTTGTACATTTTCTTGAGTTATTGCTAATCTATCAACATCAAAGGAAGATAAACTTGATTTATTGTGTCTGTGACAACAATTTCAATGGTGATTATTACTTCAAAATCCACCTTATTTTTTCTTCTTTTGTGGTTTTGTTTCATTACTTGATTCCTCCGTCTATCAAATGAACACAACTGAAGATCAACAACTTGACCTACAAGAGTTGAAATGAGGTCATCATCTCATATAACCATGCCTGAACCAAAAGTATTGGAAACGATTTGAGTGGTGAAAACTTCTTCCATATATGTAGAATCTTATTGCCCTATGGAAATCCCTACAAGTTAGCATGCCACAAAAACATGACATGTAGGATTTAGCTAAAAAATCACATCAGAAGGCATAAACAACCAACTTCTAGTAATTTGAAATGGAAATTATTTTTTAGGGATAGTGATGTCGATAATGACCTAAGGCACATGTCATTGTAGCAAGGATTTTAATTTAGCTAGGATGTACAACTCAAACTTGGATTTTTCAACAATCAATTTCCCACAAAAAGGAAAAAAAAAGAGAAAAAAAATTGGGGCTCATGCAAATAGCTCACTATATTTGAACTAGGGAAAGTTTGAATGCACATATATGTCATTGCAAATGAAACAACCACCTATTCCATTTAAAAAAATAAATCTAATCGAACAAGAGTATTTCAAAATCAAACAGTCAATTAGTGAAATCGATAGATAGAAAACCTTTTCTGGGCTATAACATTCTTGAGTTAAGTTGGCAATTTTAACTGTTACAATGGGAGTCCAATCACTACTTCAATGCACATGCTATTCAAACAAATAACCCATCCATTCAACTTCAAACATTTAGATGAAAATATCGAAGGCAAATTCACATTTATTCAAAGGTTTGAAAATGTGGTAATTTGATTTGTGGCACCTTTGAATCAAGTTGAGATGGAAGGTGTCTTAAAAACATGTTAATGTGTAATGAACTATATACATTAAGCATTGAATTTGAACTTTGAAAATGAGGTCACTTGTATGAAGAACCCATAATAGAATGGGGAGTGTTCTATGAAATGGGTACAATTTGAAAATCGATACCGTTCATCACTACTTTAGGTGAGGGCAAGACCGATTGATAAATTGAGGCATGAATTCGAATGGAGGAAACCAATTTAAACGTTGAGTATAATACGAAATTGGGGCACAAGTTTGCATGTAGGAGGTCGCTTTCAAGGTTGAGGATGACTGAGAAATCAAGACCGCATGTCACTAACATTTGCAAAGGAAATGCCCCAATCACAATCAAACTTAAAAGGTTTCACACATGTGAAAAAAATGGAAGTGATTTCACATGTGAGAAAATGGTTTCACACATGGAAACAAAAAGCCAAGGGAAAACAAGTTGATTTCAAAATTGGGGCCAATTGAGAAATTAGGGTTCCATGTCACTATATTTGTAAAGGCCTGATTAGGATTTCAAGGACGATCACTAAATTGCGATGAAGTTCTTGCACTTTAGTGACTTGAGGGCCTGATTTTAAGATTTTCCTTTCGAAGGAATCACTAGACAAGGTTCAAAAAGAAGATAACGAAGAAAAACATGATAAACAAGATTGAAAGTTCATATGGTACAAATAGTGGCGAGAGGGTTCATTCTAGAAATCAAGGCAAGGTAGAGACTATTCAAATAGGAGGCCTAATTTGAACATCAAGGTCGATCAAGAAATCAGGCTCTTGAAAAGGTTTTGACTTGGTCAAACATTCAAAGGGAGAAAAATTCTAAAGGAAGGAAGAAACTTCAATCAAAATTTAAAGGAAAATGATAAAACAAAAAGATAAGTTTGAACAATTCGAGGAGTAAGGGGGGATGTGATCTGGGGATTGGGGTCGATTCCCTAATCAAAACCCACCATACAACAAATTTAGTCATTGGAGGGATCGATTTAGCAATCGGGGCTGATCCGGAAATCAGAACCCATCCACACATTTTTTTGTGAAAGGAGGGTCCAATTTGGAAATCAAACTTGATTTCTAAATCAAGGGGCTTAATAAAGTGAAAGAAGTGAAGAAGAGACTTGATTTGAAGATTAGGCTTAGCCTAGAAATTAATGACCAAAAGAGTTTGAAAAAATAAGGAGGAAAATCAATATTGAATGAGGGATAAAACTGAAGAAAAGAAACTAAGCCAAAAAACCAAACAAGTGAAACAAGAGGGCTCATTTAAATTTACCATATAAAAGAAAGAATCATTATAATAAGGAAATGAGGAAACAAGGTCAATGATTTTTTCAAAAGGAGGAAGCATATCCTAACCGGTTCCTAAAAGAGGTGGGACCTTAAGTTTTTCCCAAAACGTGGGGAATTGTTGAGGGCTCAACACTAGTATTGCAAGAATTCCAAGATGTTTGTCGTGATGAGGTACCAAGTATACCTCCAAAGAGAAAAATTGATTTCTCAATTGACCTTATACCTGGAGCTGCACCAATGTCACAAGGCTTTGTACAAAATGAGTACCCTCGAACTCATGGAGTTGAAAATGCCATTGCAAGAATTTTTAGAGAAAAGTATACATTCAATCGAGTGTGTCCTCATGGGGAACACCAATTATGTTTGTGTAAAAGAAACATGGAACTCTCAAAAGGTATATTTATTACAGGTGGCTAACAAAATCTATAGTGAAGAACACGTATCTATTTCCCTAGATTGATTATCTATTTGACCAAATGAAAGGGGAAAATGTATTTTTTTAAATCGTTTTGAGGTCAATATATCATCAAGTTAGAGTCAAGGAAGAAGACATTCAGAAGACAACCTTCATAATAATATGTGGTTTCTATGAGTTTGTGGTGGTGCCATTTGGTCTTACAAATTCACTAGCTACATTCATGTGCCTCATGAATAGCGTCTTCAATAAAGTACTTGGACAAGTTTGTGCTTGTTTTCCTTAATGATATAATAGTTTATTCAAAATCTTAAGAAGAGCATGAGGAACATTTGAAAATGGTTTTGCAAGTGTTAAGAGAACACAAGTTGTATACAAAACTTAGAAAATGTGACTTTTGTCAAAAATATATTCGCTATTTGGGTCACACTATTTCAGAAGGAGTATTTGTGGATCCAGAAAGATCAAGGCCATAGTGAATTGGCCCACTCCAAGGAATGTGACAAACATGAAATATTTCATGGGTCTTGCTAGTTATCATCAAAAATTCATTGAAGGATACTCCAAGATTGAACATACAATAAATTCTTTGCAGAAGATAAGGAAATAAGTTTGAATGGACCCATAAATGTGAGAAAAGTTTTCAACAATTAAAAAATCTCTTTGTCGATGCACCAATTCTAAAGATTCCATATCAAGACAAGGATTTTGTTATGTGTAGAAATGTGTGTGGGGAAGGAATCAATGGAGTTCTAATGCAAGATAACCATGTGGTGTTTTATGAGTCACAAAATCTAAAGGAACACAAGAGAAACTAAGTTACTTGTGATTTGTTACTTGTTGTAGTAGTACATGCATTGAAAATGTGGCAACACTACTTGATGGGAATTTTTTTTTTGTTAATCATAGATCACAATGGACTAAATCATTTGTTTGACCAACCAAACTTGAATTCCATGAAAGCAAGATAGTTGTAATTTCACTATGTTTGATTTTGAATTAAAACATATAAAAATAAAGGAAAATATGGTTGCAAATTCACTCAGTGGGAAAATGCATATGCCGACTATTAGCATTTGCAATTTTTATTTGAAGCCTCCAATTGATAGGATCCCTTGCTATGAACATTGTGCCAAAGTGAAAGAAGGATTGCAATAAAAGAAACCAAAGGAAAAGTAACAAGGAAGGTTATCAACTAAGTGAAGATGGAGTTCTTATTTAAAAGAACATAGTGTATATTCCCAACTCAACGGAGTTGAGAACCATCATTATGGATGAAATCCGTAAGAGGCCATCCAAGCTACCAAAAAAATATTGCTTAAGCAAGAAATAAATATATTTTTTCCTTAATTGAAAATAATGTTGTTGGATATATTGCAATATGTATGGAGTGTCAATGGGTCAATGTTGAGCATCAACATCCAACATGTTTGCTACAACTTTGCGACTTTCAAAATGAAAATGGGAGGTGATAATAATGGACTTTATTATACGATTTCCAAAGACAATTAAGAAATATGATGCCATCATGGTTGTGGTTGATAAGTTGAGAAATATTGCTCACTTTATTCCCACAAAGACTACTTATAACATAGAAAGCATTGCAAAAAAACATGAGATAAATTTTAGATTGCATGAGATGCCTACCACAATTGTATGAGATAAAGATTCGAAGTTTACTTCGAATTTTTGGGAAGGACATTTTGAAGGATTGGGCACCCAGCTGAATTTTAGTGCTACTTACCATTCACAGACAGATGGGAAAACTGAAAGAGTAAATCAAGTGCTTGAAGACATGCTTCACTTGTATGTGACGGGGGAATTGTCCAAGTGGGAGGATTATCTTCACCTTGTAGAGTTAGCATATGATAATGGAAAACACATATCATTGAAGATGAGTCCATTTGAAGCTCTATATGGTATAACATGTGGTATTATAGTAAGTCAATATAACCCAATGAACATGATTGTACTTGGGCCATAAATGCTCAAGGAAATGGAACGAGAGGTTACTAGGAAGACGTATAATATACAGGCAATGCAAGAAAAACAAAAAAACTATCAGGCAATGCAAGAAAAACAAAAAAACTATGTAGATAAGAACATAGTGTATAGAGAATTTAAAGTTGGGGATCATGTTTATCTCAAAATGAAATCAAGGAAGAGTTCCTTGAAGCTTGGAATTTGTGCCAAGTTGGCACCTCGTTATTGTGGACCACTTGAGATCCTAGATATGATAGGGCTAGTTTCATATAGACTTGAATTGCCTACTAACATTATAACTCATGATGTTTTCCATGTTTCTTTTCTTAAGAAATACATATAATATCCTAACCATATGATCGATTGGGTTGTGATCTAGGGGAAACTAAAGGGAAAGTTCTAAGCAGAGCCCTTAAGCATCCTCGATAGGAAAGTAACAATGCTATGTAATTGAGCCATCAGATAGGTAAATGTGAAATGGAAGCACTTTGGTCCTAGTGAGGCTACTTAGGATCTTGAGGATGCCATGAGAGAGGCATATCCATTTTTGTTCTG
This sequence comes from Picea engelmannii, assembly GCA_009831015.1. Lineage (NCBI taxonomy): Eukaryota > Viridiplantae > Streptophyta > Pinopsida > Pinales > Pinaceae > Picea > Picea engelmannii. Next base: position 1,027,986 of record ML780578.1, read on the forward strand.
ATGCCAAATTGTATCAAGGATAATGCAATTCTAGGGGGGGATGTAATACCTTGGTCTTGCCCCTTTGATGTTTTGGATCAAATTATGTGTATATTATAAATAAATGGATATCCTAACAAGATGTAATGACCCCATTTGTAAATGATGTAAATATATTATATGAATGCTTAGTGTTGAGCTCAACTAGGCCAAGGCCTGACTAAGGCATGCATTTTTGACAAATATGTTTTCAATATACCATGAGATAGACATGCTATGTTATTCTCAAGATATGTAAATATTATTTTGAAAACTAATAAAGGTTCAAGGCTGGCTACTAAGAGCATGAGGGGGGCTATAAGTCCACCATAGATTAAGAGGAAAGGGGGTCCAAGGGGTTGAGAAATAATAATAAGATTTCTATGTTTCCTAAGTCTCCTAACCTTTACCTTTTACCATGTGCCTTATTAAAATCCCCAACCACCAATCATTAA
>ML780578.1:1036575-1075098 GCA_009831015.1 Picea engelmannii
AAAGTAAATCACATTCATTGATTTGGGAGGACGACTAAGAATATGCCAGCATCTTCAATTGTTAACCATCAGATTAGAATTTTAGATTAAAAGGTGATTAATTGTGCTCATTGTCAATAGGTATACGCCTTTCGGCGTAATAACTCGACATATGAGGGAAGGGGGCTCAAGGCCAAGGCTGGATGCAAGATTTTTTTAGAAACAATATTTTTTCATTGGTAATGCATCCCAGTTTGACAATGCTTGACGAAGTAAACAACATTTCTAAACACGTTCACACATTTAACGAGTCCAAATGGGTTTAGCGGATTTTGACCAGAATGATAAAAATGGGTTAGAGGATTCTGATCAGGATGACAACATACATGGGGAGTCAGTTAATAAGACTATGACCATATAATAACTCGACATATGAAGGAATGGGGGCTCAAGACCAAGGCTCCAAGGCTCCATTCAGTGGATGAAAGATCTATTAGAAACAATATTTTTTCATTGGTAATGCATCCAGTTTGATAACGCTTTATATTGTTTTAAAAAAAGTAAACAACAATTCTGAATACCTTCAGACCTTGAGTGAGTCTAAATGGGTTAGGGAATTTTGATCAGAATGAAAAAAATGGGTTTAGTGGATTCTGGTAAGCATTTCTCTCTCTCTCTCTATATATATTTACATTGCCAATTAATAAGTGTACAAACTCATTATTTTTTTTAGTTTTCTTTTTTTTACTATGCATTGCATTGTTTTGCCATGATTTATTCATTTATTAAAAAATCCAAGGTTCTGGATGCTTTAAATTAGGTTAGAATATTCGAGGATGGTTCATTGGTATAAATTTTGAGTATAAATAACTGATATAAATTCTTGGTATAACTTCCAATAAAATTTTAATCAAAATTTAGTTGGAAAAAGGATGGAGTTTGTACATCAATTAACTTACTCTATTTACATTGTATTTGCATTAATGTTGTCTAGAGCTTTAAGAACCACAATTATTATCAATTGCCTAACCACTTTTAGTAGAGCCATCTTTCCTTAATGATTGCTCGATTTCTATGTAAATTGCAAGTAATAACTAGGTTTATTAGAAGCAAGTTTAACACAACAACAATGGAAATAAGAGGGGTTATATCCTTGCATTACACCATCCAAATGAAAGATACTTCATTTCAAGGCTTTCATAACATACTACAGGGGTTTCCTACAACAACAAACAACATATGAAAAGATTGCAATCATAAATCTTCACATAAGGAGAATCAATACCTCCAATCTTCCATTAATTTTGCTAATGTGATGTATAATGTAGCCTAAGTGGAGAGTTCCTCAATCCCCAAATTCCCAACCCTTATAAATGGAGAGAAAACTCCTATTTATAGAGGGAGTTTCTTCTTTCTTCCAATAAAATACATTATTTGCTAACTAACTCCATGACAAGTCAAACAAATATATAATAATGGAGCAATTATATCCACCCTCAATCAATGGTTCACCATATCAAATGGTATGTGACCTCCATCCTCTCTAAGGGAGGTCGCCCCATTTAAAAATAAGAAGGAAAATATAATACACGTTTCCAAGAGAAGGCACTCCACTTAAAATAGACATATTATCATGTCAAAATGCTAAATGGTCCACATACAATGCCCCCTCCAAGGTGCTTGCATGCAAAAATAAAAAAAATATCTTTAAAATGGGAGGATGTGCTCTAAGGTCCACCTAGAAGAGCTTACTAAGTGTGCCCTCCAAGATGCATGAGCGAGGAAACAATTAAATAATATTCCTAGGAGAATGGTCCATAACCGCTATCCCAAAAGAGCAAGTGGTCCACAAGATGAATGCAACCAATCCACATGTTTGTATCCCAAGGTAACCAACTCTATGGATAAATGTGCAAAGTGCCAACTAGATGGAGTGCTCCACAAGGAAAATAAATGGTCAATCCCCCAAATAGAAAGTGGAATGTCTCCACATGTGCATCCTCCAAGTAAAACACTCAAAATATAGAAATAGGACCAAGTAAATGCATGCAACAACCCCACATCTGGTCCTTCAAGTGCAACACGCCCCTCAAGAAATGTCCTCCATAACCACCTCCAAATAAAATAATATAAATGGCAAGTCAAAGAGGTGAGGGCCCTCTCCAATATAACTGAAATAATGCCAAGTGTAGATAAAATAACCATGCAATAATGATGAAAAAGAACCTATGAGAAGTGTTCCCTAGAAAAGTGTGCAATGGAGCCACCTCAATCCACCAAATAATATAAAATATCCTCCACATGAACTGTGTCCTAGAAAGTTGTGCCAAAGTTGGTTAACCTCATCAATAAACAAATAAAATATTCTTCCATTGTTGATGTTTTGGCACCTGCGGGAGGTATTAACCTCCACGTGTAACCTATTACTTAGAATAGAATATTCTGGAAGCAAGTGAACCATTAAACTAATGTGTAGAAACCCTGGAAGAAAAGTCAGTCTCTATCTTCCAGAAATACAAGTCAACTCCACAGGAAAGCCAGGTCGGCCCAGCCAAAAAAGTCACTGGACAGATTAATATAAATAGAGGATGTTTTAGCTCATTTGTATACCCACTCAGAGCACAAGTCTTGTGGAGAGTTGCAATTGCAGCTGCAAGGAGGAATAAGGGCGTATGGTCATCTCTTGGTCTTGGTCTCTCTCTAGCACTATCAAGTGATATTCTTGGTGATTCTCTTGGTGACATTCTTGGTGATACTCTTGGTGATATTCTTGCTAAGTATGGTGCAAGTTTGAGAGAGTAGTGTAGCTGCAATTGTTGCAGTTTTGTATGGTACTTGTTCTTTGGATATAGAGACTCTCTCTCTTGTGCTCTACCCTTGGAGAATGAACACTCTACTTGTCTTGAGTTGTTGCTGCAGTTAGCAGCTAGGGCTTATTTGTTGGTTCTAGTGTAGACTTGCCATAATTATTCTAAGTAAAGGTTAGTGTGCTCGGGGGTGGCATATGAATGTCTATGGTTGGGTGACAATGATGTGGCATTGTCTATGGTTAAACGAGCATACCAAAATTTTAACATGGAATCAAAGTTGGTTTCCTTCATAACACTCTAACTGCTAGAAGGAAGATCCTCAGTTTCCCCATTGTCAAGCTCGTTGAGCACTTACTAAACCCTCTAAGAATGTCTCCTAAGTAGGGCACATCTCTTCCTGGGATCAGATATGCAAATTCTAAAGTTGAGAAATTAGGGTTTCCTCATAAAACCCTAGGTCTGTAGTGCCAGTTGTAGTTGCAATGCCAGTTGCAGTTGCAGTGTCAGTTGCTTCGTGCCAATTGCAACACCAGTTGTAGTGCCAGTTGCAACATGAGTTACAATGACAGTTGCAACACCAGTTGGAGTGCCAACACCAGTTGCAGTGAAAGTTTCTGTGAAGTGTTGGGACTAATTTTTGGTTGTCCTAGTGTGCCTTAACCTAATGCATCTCCAACTACCTTTAGATTACAAGTTGGAGCACATTTGAAGTTTTAAGGTTCGTCATTGCTTGTTTTTGTTGCCAGATGGTGCCACTGCCTATCGATGCTGCCAAAGGTATGTACTTATATATATTTAAATTGTATCACTATTTTGAGTGTGATTGCAGGAGAAGGGATCTATTACAATCATAGATTCAGAGGGATCTTAGATCCAACACATTTAGAGGAACACCGCACTCCAGGTTTGATTGTTTTCATATGCCTCTAGTTGTTTTGGCATTATTGTAATCTTATGAACATCTAGTTTTATTTTGATCTATTGAAGTTATGATTATCATAGTAACCTTTGTTCAAAGTTAAAGTTATAAGCTGACTCTAGTCAAAGTATTAGATTGATTATAGTTGAGATTTTATAGTTTATTTGTATTATATTCTCTAACTCAGATTTCTGTCAAGAAAACATATTGTCTTAGTACAGGGGACAAGTTGAAGAGAATACTTGTCATCTTGAGTGAAGGAGACTCGAAAGAAAAACAACAACACTTGTTCTTGAAGATAAGACTCTAGGTTCTAGGTTTGATGGATTAAATTAATAAGTTTCAAATTTGCACATATTAAGTTTGAAAATTTCTACATTACTAGTTGTGGTAGTAATCCTTGAAAGGTTTTATTACTGCTATATACAATGAATACTTGACAACATGCGAGTGCTATTGATATAAATGCTTATTGTACTTGTTTGCAAGATGAACTAACATATCCTCTAGGAGATACTTCTTGTTTTTCTTCTAGGCAGATCACCTTGGCAATAATATGATGATTACCATGAGATTGTCTTTTATTCTTGATGAAAATGCTATTATACTTGTTTCTCTTGTTGCTCTTGTCTCGGGTAGGTTATTTCATAAATTCCATGGAGGTTACCATGGAGGAATGATTGATCGCAACACTAGAAGAGTTTCCTCTTTCTTATTATTGTATTTTAATTTTGGCAACATGTGAATGCTATTGATATAAATGCTTATTGTACTTGTTTGCAAGATGAACTAACATCTCCTCTAGTAGATACTTCTTGTTTTGCTTCTAGGCAAGTCACCTTGGTAATAATATGATGATTACCATGAGATTGTCTTTTATTCTTGATGAAAATGCTATTATATTTGTTGCTCTTGTTGCTCTTATGAGATTGTCTTTTATTCTTGATGAAAATGCTATTATACTTGTTGCTCTTGTTTCTCTTGTCTCGGGCAGGTTATTTCATAAATTCCATGGAGGTTACCATGGAGGAATGATTGATCACAACACTAGAAGAGTGTTGTTCATATTTCTTATTATTGTTTTTTTATTTTGGCTCTTGTTCCAAGCAGGTCACAAGCAATAGCTTTGAGAAGGAGCTACTGTGGTTATTTTTCTCGTTCTTATTTTTATAAGAGTATTATTCTTGTCCATTGTTTTCCCCTTTGTTGTCCTTGTTCCAAGCATGTCACAGGTGATAACTTTGAGGGAAGCTATAATGACGGTTGCAGGAGATAACATATTAGATGGTGTCTAGTTTGAGACATGGAACAAACTATCTAGATAAGAAGTTGTATACACGACCGTATACATCCATGTACCAAAGAAGAAGACGAAGAATGATACTTTTGCGAGATACAAAGTATCTCTTATGGAGATTGATTGTAATGAGTAGAAGGCTCCAAACATGACCAAACAAATCCCTCTAGTGCAATTGATCACTCTTCAAATCATCAAGAAGAATTAGTAGAGCTAGAAGGGCCTACCCAGAATCATTGCAGTAACCAGGAAGAGACCAACATGGTCCCATGACACTTTGTAGGATGCAAATCCATATAGCATTGACGAACCATATCATGAGGAGTAGATAGATCCACGAGTGGTGAGGCAGGCGACCCCAACAAGTACCATCTCAGAAGGAGCTAGAGTTCAAAGGGATTTGGCCCTCATGATCTAGTAAGGAGGAGTAGCCTTCCAAGGAGCATCCATAAGAGACTTCAAAGGAAATAATCACATACAGAGGGAGTAGATGGCTCTGGAGATTATAAAGACTCAGAGTGAGCCTGATCTTAGCAAGAGTCAATGGCTTAAAGAATTTCATTCAAAAAGTATTCCTCCTTAGATTTAGATGGGAGAGAGAGACATCTTCCAAGACTGACAGACATGTGTCATGAGTTGAGGAGGCTAGATCGAAGCTTCAAAGGCTTCAAGGAGATATGGGACCTCCTGGGAAGATTCCCTAGTTGCAATGACATAGGAGGAAGCTAGTCAGAAGGACTGGAATATAGATCTTTTTCCTTGAGACCAGAAGGGAAGTCAATGGTGACTTCCAAATTGATCTTCAAAATCAAACATGTTGTTGATGGCAGCATAGAGATGTACAAAACCTGATTTGTGTCCAAAGGATTCTCCCAGCAAGAGGGAGAAGACTATGACGAGACACTTGCTCCATAAGTTAGAAGAAGTATATATAGAGCAACCATAAGATACATAAGGAGTCTCATGTCTGTACATTAAAGAATGATTTGTACTAACCTAAGCATGCACCTAGGGCATGATATGCCAGATCAAACAATTTCCTGATGAGCTTGGGATTTACCAAGAGTATGTGGTAGCATGTTCAGTTTATAGAAAAGTAGTGTGGCCTCGGAAGCTAATTACAAAATTGTTTGATCTTGAGTTGGAGGCAACCTGTATCTATTGTGACAACCAGAGTTTCATAAATTTGTTAGAGAACCCAATGTGCCATGAAAGGTCCAAGCATATCGAGATCAAGTACCATTATATCCGAGAAATGATACATAAGGGCTCCAGTATATTGCTACCAATGAACATGTAGAAAATATGTTGACCAAGCCTCTGTCAGGGACAAGATTGGAGTGGTCCAAATAGATTTTTCTAGTAGTGAGAAGTAATGTTTTTTTCTCCAGTAGTGAGAATTGATGTGTTCCCCAGTAGCCGGAAGTGATGTGATCCCCAGTAGTGGGAGCTAACCTAACACAGGTTGGTATGCTACTAGAATAACACAGGTTGGTATATTAGTCGAGTGCAGGTTGGTATGCTACTCCAACACAAGCTGGTATGTTACCCCAACGTAGGTTGGTATGCTACTCCAATGCAGACTGGTATGTTACTCCAACGTAGGTTGGTATGTTACTCCAACACAAGATGGTATGTTACCCTGACACAGGTTGGTATGCTATTCCAACGGAGGCTAGTATGTTACCCCAACGCAGGTTAGTATGCTACTCCAATGTAGGCTGGTATGTTATCCCATCGCAGGTTGGTATGCTACTCCAAAGAAGGTTGGTATATTTCCCCAACACAGGTTGGTATGCTACTCCAACAAAGAATGGTACACTACTCTAGTTAAAGTGCATAGCTTCTTATGATGGATAATGTGAAACTATGATGGTGATACTTGTTACATGATCTGTTTGATCATATGATAGCCGATGTGGCTATGGTCATGCTACTTGTAGACTGGTCTGTAAGACCATGTGAGTATTTTCCATGCCTTGTGAGATGGATGGATGCATTTGAGACCACTACATAAAGAACATCTTAGTTAATACCTCCCTAGCTAAGAGGGAGTGTTGATGTTTCGGTAGCTGCAGGAAGTATTAACCTCCACGTGTAACCTATGACTTAGAATAGAATATTCTGGAAGCAAGTGAACCATTAAACAAATGTGTAGAAACCCTAGAAGATAAGTCGATCTAGTAGAATAAATAATATTATAATATTATCTTCCTGAAATACAAGTCGACTCCACATAAAAAAGATAAACATCAAATATAATTACCAGAAAGTCAGGTCGACCCAGTCAGAAAAGTCACTGGAAAGATTAATATAAATAGAAGACGTTTTAGCTCATTTGTATACCCAGTGAGAGCGCAAGTCTTGTGGAGAGATGCAGTTGCAGCTACAAGGAGGAATACGAGCGTATGGTCATCTCTTGGTCTTGGTATCTCTCTAGTGCTATCAAGTGATATTCTTGGTGATTCTCTTGGTGACATTCTTGGTGATACTCTTGGTGATATTCTTGCTAAGTATGGTGCAAGTTAGAGAGTAGTGCTGCTGGAGCTGATGCAGTTTTGTATGGTACTTGCTCTGTGGATATGGAGACTCTCTCTCTTGTGCACTACCCTTGGAGAAGGAGACTCTACTTGTCTTGAGTTGTTGTTGCAGTTAGCAGCTATGGTTTATCTGTTGGTTCTAGTGTAGACTTTCCAGAATTATTCTAAGTAAAGGTTAGTGGGCTCTGGGGTGTCATATAAATGTCTATGATTGGGTGACATTGATGTGACATTGTCTATGGTTAAACGAGCATAATTTTTTTTTAACATCCATAACAACCTCCATAATGATGCTCAACCAACCCAAGGAGGTGCACCCTAGAAAAGTGTGCCATCCTCTCCAAAATAATAAAATAATGCAACACATGCCTTGAAATTTGTGCCAAAGAGAGGAGCACTCCACATAAAAACCTAAGCCTCTAAATAGACCCATCCAAGTGTGAAAATATTCTCAATGAAGTAGGGCACCCAAGTAATTAACCTTCACGTAGATAAACATGATTAAATTAACCATTGAATGGTTAAACCAACCTCAACATGTGTGCACAAGGGTTAATACTCTAATATAACCATAGTCCACCTCTAAATAGTCATTATATGATTAAAACACCGTGAATATGTGTGCCAATAAGGGGTGCACTCTATCAAAGTGTTGTACCATGAAAACAAAAGAAATATCTCCTAGCAAAGCTACAACACGATAACAACAAAATATAAGCTCCACCTAGGCTTGAACTTAGGGTGCACCACCATCAAGGAATATACCTTAAATACATTATCCAACCTTAGGAAAAGGTTATATCATCAAGGAATATACCTCAAATACAGTATTCGACCTTATGAAAAGGTTAGATCATCAAGGAAACATATGTAGTACCCCCCCTTCTAACTCAAACTTAGGGAAAATTACATCGAAAAAGGTACTAAAATCATCAAATACATTTCCCCACTAGGTGATGTCTAATATCACAATGTTATATCACATAGGAGAATCCCACCAAGGAAATTCCATCACCCCGGCATGTCAACATCATATGAGAATGAGACATAAAGAAAAGTGCCAACTCCATCAAACATCAAGTATACCCCTCACCTCACATTCAACATAAGAGGACCATGTGGAACACCCCCTCCTAGTGACATACCAATAATATAACACCATAATACATAGTCATTATGATGCTCCAAGAAGAAGATAACACCTGAAATAGAAAGCATCCATATGTCAAGAGAGTGATCCAAAGGCACAAAAGTAGCATCCACAACCATGGCAAGACCATCAACCATGACCATTGGCTAAAGAAGAGTGAGTCCTCTCCAACTCAAAACACCAACTCAACCAAGAAGTAACATCTCCAAGAAAAGAAAGAGAGTGTGTACCCCCAATCCATCCAAATATCTCCAAGGGACCAACAACAAACTCCATTAATGTGATGAAAATCACAATGTGGAACCTCATACAATATGAGTTGTAATAAGTTCCACATTAGTGGTCAACAATGGTGATAGTTTAGTTATGGCAGTGTTGTCATCCCTCCAGAGAATGGAAGTCATGCCTAAGGAATTTATGATAATTGCCTTAAAAAGTAACTCTTAGTGCAAGTGGATGTATGTGCATAGTGCACAAATCATATGCTCTTCCATTCAATACGTAATAACAACCATGGAAATGGAGACAAAGTGCATCACAACATTCATTAAATACATCACATAAAGCATTAAAACAACAATAATGGTATAGAGCATCAACAACATAAACATATGTATTAACTCAGAGTGCTCATAATGGTGTAACAATACATGAATAGTCTCCATCCATCACAGTGTCAAAGGTACATCATAAACATGGCCCCAATTCAACATAAGGTTCTCATAAGACTCCCATAACATTGTCAAGATCAATAATATGACCAAAATATCTTTACATCAACATTTAATTCATATATATATATATATATATATATAGAGAGAGAGAGAGAGAGAGAGAGAAAGAGAGAGAGAGAGCTTCCAATTTTTATTGGAATGTAACAATTGTAACCCACTTTTTTCAAGTTGTCTTCCATTAGCAGTTTGTTTTGCATGTACTTTTTCCTATGCGCCTCCTCATCCTTCTGCACATGTGCATCTAGAAACTTATGCACAATAGAATCATCATCCAAAACTCGAGCATTCCATTAAAACACTTGGCATATATGTGCAATCAACAAGATGTTCACCAAAATGGCCTTAACACTTCAATAATCATGAAGGGGAAGGGAAGTCCTAGCAACTCACACATCTCATCCCACAACTTCATTTGATTGCATGTGTAGTGACTTACTCATTTGTTGTTGTTAGATTTTGTTGGCTTAGTGAAAACCACCCATGAAGCTTCTTAAAAGTAAACATATAAAATCTAACTCTCACTAGAGAGGGTTTAGTTCTACATAAGTGGCAATGAGTAAAAGAAGAGGTCTAGGAGACCAAACGACCAAGGAAAATATGCGACCAAGAAACAAAGTCTTGTATATTTGTGTGCAAATGTGGTAAAACATTTCACGGTGCATTAGTCATACTTGATTTTCCCTATGATCACACCAAGGTCTTCCAATTTATCTTTGTGATGGCTCACATTAGTGAAGTTTTTCCTTTGAGTTCTTTTGCTTTATTTTAGATCTGTGTATTGGTCTTTCATTTTATATCTAGTGTCATGGTAATGTCTCCCTGATCTATAAATTGACGTGGATATTCCACTTGAACAGTTCGTCACAACATACCTGATAATAAAACTAAAATCTACACTATGAAGGTTAAATTCCTTTAGATTCCAGAATCTTTAGTTACTGATTTTATGCTTATGCATGAAGTCAATAAAATGCAGAAAATAGAGAACATGGAAATAAAATCACACACCATCCACAAAATACCACAAAGATTTTCTTTGGGAAACTCTTATGGGAGAAAACCCAACTAGAAGGTGAGTCTGCACTGCTTTTCTCTCTATGGAAATAATGCAAGTACAAAGGAGAAGGAACTCTCTATGGAGTTACCTGACACTTGTGTCTTGTTAAGCTGTTACATAACATTAATCCCCTCTGTTATGCTCTCTAATTTCCCTCTCCTAGTTGTTCTACTCTGGTACGGAACAAAATAAAGTAACATAGAATGGAACCCCTTCTCCTCCCGGTGGCCTGGTATTTAACATAGCCCGATATCTATCTAGGGGCAAGGTTTTTACTTCCTCAACCCTCAATTGCGATAAGGTTTTGGAATTTCTAGAATCTTCTTGAAATTATATACATGGCTAGCCCATATGCATGAGTAAGAGGGGTTAACGTGGCATCCTCTCCTACCATGGTGGTCAACACGATAGGTCAACTTATGTAAGGCATAACTTTTGCATACGAGCTTCGATTGATGCAATTTTTGCACCGTTGGAAAGGTATCGATGTGTATAATAACGTCACAAGATCCTATCTATTGCTAGGTAATTTTTGACCCCCCAAAATGACATTTGATGTCTCGAAATAGCTCTAGAAAGTTTCAAACCCCAATTTTCCAAACTAGGACCTGCCATTAAAATGACCCTACAAGCCGATTCCTCCAATTTTTTCCACTCTGAAAGCATCGATATAGATGAAAAATAATATAATGATCCAATCTAGATCAATGATTTATGCTATTGATCTCAAATTGTTATCTTTAGGCATTTAACCACTTGTTGAAATCCTTATACTTCACATTGTCATACATATTTTGGATTTATTGAAGTATATCATAAGGTTGCATGACATTAATTCATTTACTCATAGATATATCATTGGTAGACATGGATACCCCCTTTGGCCTTTAAAGTTAGCCTAAAGGGAAGGGGATATTGTACTAGGTGACAGTGGTGCAATTCCCATCTTATTGCTGTAAGGTAGCACTTATGGTTGAAATTTCTACTAGGGTTCTAGTTTAAGGGTAACACCACCTTCATCATTAATTTTTTCTCTATCCCCTTCTCTCTAAGTTTCCTTTCTATCTCATTCCATTTATTAATATTCTTTGGTTTAACTTATAAACGATTTTCATATTATTTATTTCCCTATATTAAATAACTCATCTCTTTTTCTACCTCGTTCTTTTTCCATTTATGATATATAATTAACTATTTTATATTTTATATTTATTATTTCATATCACTTCTAATTAATTATTTCATATTCTAGGTTTATTATTTCATATCACTTCTTAATAATTCTTAATAATATAGGTTAATAATTTTATTCAACATACTTTCTTGTCATTTTCTTATCCTTTTACTAATTTATATTTTGATTGATGTTTCCTTCACTTATTTTACAATATTTTTTTATATTAATTAAACCTTTGTTATTGCCCTCTTGAATTTTAACTAATATCGTATTTCCCTCCCCTCTTTAAACTAATTTAATACATAATTATCACTAAGATTTATATCAACCTTGGTTTATATATTTTCCAATTTTACTTTCTTCCCTCACCCCTTAGCAGGTTTTAACAATATTATTACTAGCATAGCCGCTAACTCGCGGCTGGATAATGCAGAAAGTTATCAGCCGGTAAAATTTCCATCCTAGTAAAAACCCTCAGCGTATTAAAATGCCTCGTCCGATAAAAATCTCCAGTTTAATTAATACTGATTTCTACACAGGAAGATACAGATTTACGTTGTTTAATATTTTTATGCATTTTTGTAGCTAACATAAGATCTGTGGATCTTTTGGACTGGCCAAAAAACCCGTTGATCTGTGGATCTTTTGGACTGGCCCAAGAACCCTTTAATTCAATATTTTGACAGGTATAACCCATCTATTATTTATCAGACTAGGCACATTGCTCCATTGCAAGTCTATGTAATCTGCAATATGTGTACTTCAACATTTATGTATATGTGAAATGAAGTAGTATTTGGGGTATGTATGAATACCTGCAATGGACCAGAAAATGTCAACCCTTTGAAAGATACACACCATATCAACGTCTGAATAAGAAATAAAAACTGACCTGCTGTTTTGAGGCGTTCAAACAATGTATAATCAATAATGATCCTATTTGGGGCAATGGCCAGACAGGGCTAGTGCTATGTAGCTCGTCTACATAACTGAGACCTCTTTGGGAAAATACACATTTTGATTACTTTTATCTGACGACTTGCTCCTAACTGATGTTGGGCGACCTTGCCTAGAATGAAAAGAGATAAAGAGAATTAGACTTTATTAACTCTCAACTTCAGCAACAACAACCAGGGTCGTTCCCAATCTTTGTTAAGACATACCTTAAACTCGTACTTGTTTTCCCAACCATAAGGTTTTTGACTCAACATCGATTCAATGTTTAGGATACTTCGTGGTTCCATGTTAGTTAAAACTGGAAGAAGATCCAATTGCATGTTCTCAGGCTTCATGGAAATTAACCCATTACAGACCTTTAGATTATATATATATATATATATATATATATATATATATATATTACAGTGATTGCTGCCAACAAAACCATGGAACAGATCGATCTAATAGTAATTGGTTACCTCTGGTGGATAAGTTACCTAAAGCATCTACATCTATGCAAAAAGAAAATCTTCTGCCTCCAGTAGACGATGGAAGGGAATGCCCGTGTGCTTTTTCAATTTTCCGTTGTTAATGGATTTTATATGTGTGGTAAATATCGCTGACACATGCCTGTGATCTGAAAAATTGATCTCTCCTCGCTCGTATGAGACTTGCTTCAACCCTTTTCCATACCAGAGAATCTGATCGCACCTAAAAAACAAAACAATGAATAGCAGTAAAACCCACATCTGATTGATCATGGACTTTAGATGTGAGAGGGAATTAATCGTATCAAGCAGGAATGCGGTGAACATGGCAAACTCGTGACTGGTGAAAGCCGAAAGGTTTCTGCTGGCCCAGAAAATGAAACGTTTCCATAAAATGAAATGTGGCGATAAAATGAAACGCTTCCATTTTTTAACAAAACCTTAATTTTTGTTAATCACTCAGACGTGGCAATCAACTAGCTACCATAGTAAATTTTAAATATGATCAAGTAAAAGTAAAAAAATAAACATGTAAATGGACGTCTTTATAATAGTGAGGAAGTTAGTGGTTGAAATCATAACCATTGATTTATTAGGACGATTAAGAATATTCCATCAATATGTAATCTTGTCCATACAAAACAAAACTGATTAAGCACTAAAAGCCTATTAAATGTGCCCATTATCAATAGGTGTATGCCTTTCGACGTAATTATATTAACTTCTTTATTAATATTTATCAAATTTATCACTCCCCCTCCATTATTATTATTTTAGCAAGGTTTCAACAATATTATTATTATATTAACTTTTTAACTAATATGATTGAATTTATACCCTCCATTAACTCTCACTCCATCCCTTATTGAGAAACATAATTATAATACCTTTCTGCATTTGAATGAAATGAATTTTGCACAAGAAATTGAGTTTGAATGCTTTATTAAGCCCGCCAATAAAAAAACATATGAATTCTAAGGGTTTCTGATTGTGATCAATTGTTAGCATTTGGATTCTAAGCAATTTCTAAAGACTTTTAAAATCTTTCGAAGGGTGAAGTGAAGTAATCTAGGGATTTCTGAGCAGATCCATTTCTGAGAAGCTAGGGCACATTTAAGCATAGGCATTTAGAACGAAATATCCATGTTCAAAATTAATATATATATCACTCCGTCCCTTATTGAGTAACATAATTATAATACCTTTATGCATTTGAACCAAATGAATTTTGAACAAGAAATTGAGTTTGAATGCTTTATTAAGCCTGCCAAGAAATTAACATATAAATTCTAAGGGTTTCTGATTGCGATCAATTGTTAACATTTGGATTCTAAGCAATTTCTAAAGACTTAGAATCTTTCGAATGGTGAAGTGAAGTAATCTAGGGATTTCTGAGCAGATCCATTTCTGAGAAGCTAGGGCACATTTAAGCATAGGCATTTAGAACAAAATAGCCATGTTCAAAATTACTATATATAGAGAGAGCTTGAACTAATTTTAAATGTAAAAGTTTTTTTTTCTTAGTTTTGATTATAATTTATTTCCTTCCTATTTCTTTATTTCAATATGAAAAATTCACCACATTTACCAAAAATTCTCAGGAAAAGTCAAGCAAAGTAACCTTAGAAATTCTTTGTGAAAGTTGTTCAACAAAATCCTGCAAAAATAAAATATAACATTTTCATGTTAAATAAAATTAAAAAATTACCATGATACTAAAAATAATAAATGACACAAAAAAAATAAAAAAATTACATTGCTTTTCTCAATGTATGCACATAATTCTGAAAAACATTCATTCTTGTTATAATTGCTCAATTTGAAACAATATATAACCTTGATATAAGTTTCACCTTGTTTGACGAGTGCATAAACATTATCTGTGGCCGACACCAAACATATATCTCGTAACAATATGATCTCCATTATTTCCTTGCTTGTCTTTAACAAACCAAAAACATTCCAGTTTGTTTTCACCTTCCACATATTTCCACTCTAACATTCTTCATTTCCCTTGACAACTCAGGTGTTATGCTATCAATTTGTTGTCTAACATTCATGGAGGTTCCAGTTGCAATTTTGGATGCCATTATTGCAAGTCGTGATCCAAATATATTCATAAATAATCTCTTTCTTACCATTTTTCCTATAGGATAAAAAAAAGGCCTTTTACATTATAATAAACTAAAAAAAAAACTTTGAATATGACTAATTTAATTTTTTTTTTTTTACCCATGGAGTTATTAGGCTGATGTCGGGACCAAGACTTGGTGCCTGGGCCAAAACTAAAAACAATTAAGTAAAAAACAATAAAAAAGATAAATTTTTTTACAAAACTATAACTAAATTTGTCTTTTTTTTTTTTTTCAAAAAATCTTAAGGATTTTGTTAAAATTTCTTTGAAAAAAGTATCTATTTTTAAAAAAAGTTGTGATTTTTTTAAAAAAAATTAGAAAACATCTAAATTTTTTTATGGTTTTTATAATTTCCACATGAAAAATTCTTATGTGATTCAAAGATGATCTTATAATTGTTGTTTTGGTAGATGGTAAAAATTTAAAAAATAACTAACCTCTGAAATGCTAGATTCTCAAGTCTGTGTATATATAACACATATGATATAAATTACTGTTAGTATAACAAATGTGGGATAAATAAAAATGAAGAAGATTGTCTACATATATACCTAAAATTATATGTATAATCGCTATGTTTAATGAATGTGGGATAAATAAACAAACATGAGAAATATTGTAATTAACAAGTAAATAATGAAATAAAAGAGTAAAAATTGTTTTTAATTTTTAAGGCAAAGTAATAAAGGGAAAAAAATGGGGGAAATTTTGGAGGGAATATTTTGGGAAAAATATGGNGGGGGGGGGGGGGGGGGGGGGAGATTTTAGAGGGAAAAGATCATTCTGCAAGTTATAAGAATGTCATTGGGAGGGTGAGCATTTGTATCATTCGATGTTCTTAGTGAGAAGTGATGGCTTTCTGAGATAAAAAAAGATTTTATTTTTGAGACATCAACAAATTGTTCTCATACCTCTTCTGTTGGGACTAACAAATGCGATGGGAATGCTTGTAATGCAAATGAGGTGTCATATTTTTCAGCTAGTCATAAGTTTGATCATAGTGCAAACAATGTTATTCAACATGTTCCTCACGAAAGTCCTAAATCAGAGGACTTTGAAGGCACCAATGATGAAGAGGAGGAATATGAAGGTGATCAATCTATTCAATAGTTTAATAGTAATGAAAATAATCAAAATGTAGGTCAAAGTGGAGACTATGATCAATGTTTAAATGATTGGGATGCAAATTTTCCTCCAAGTGATAATTTTTAAGGTACCAATGAAGATTTCCAAGGCACCAATGAATATGATGAAGAATTTTCCTCAACTGGAAATTTTAAAAGCAGTGAAGATGATTATGACAATGGTGGACACTCTTTTCCGAGTGGGGAATTTAAATACATCAATGTTGGTGATGATGAATTTCCTCCAAGTGAGGATTTTGAAGGTACTGATGAATATTTTCCTCCAAGTGAGGATTTCCAAGGCACGAATGAGGATGATGAAGAATTCCCCCCAAGTGAGGATTTTAAAAGTAGTGATGATGATTATGATAATGGTGGAGAATCTTTCCTGAATGAGAAATTTAAAGGAAGCAATGTTGGTGATGATGATTTTTCTCAAAGTGAGGATTTTCAAGGTACCGATGAGGATGATGAAGATTTTCCTCCAAGTGAGGATTTTCAAGTCAGTAACGAGGATGATGAAGAATTTCCCTCAAGTGGGGATTTTCAAAGTAGTGAAGATGATTATGCCATTGGTGGACACTCTTTCCCGAGTGATAAATTAAAAGGAAACAATATTGATGATGATGATTTTCCTCAAAATGAGGATTTTCAAGATACTGATGAAGATTTTCAAGGCACTTAGCAAGATGATGAAAAATTTCCCTCAAGTGGGGATTTTGAAAGGAGTGAAGATGATTATGTCAATGGTGGACACAATGCTGATGGAGATTTTACTCCAAATGAGGATTTTCAAGGTACCGATGACAATGATGGAAAATTTTCTTCAAGTGAGAATCTTAATGGAATTGATAGTCTTATGGGTGATGATGATTTTCCTTCAAGTGAATATTTTCATGGAAGATCCAATGATATTGGTGAGGATGGTAATCATTTTTCTAGTGATTTTGATATTCCTCTTATCAATGAGATTATCAATGAAGATGATGGACCTAAGAATGAAGATCATGTTCTCAATCATTCAACTGCAACAAAACAAGGTTATTGACATTCTCTTGTTCAGTCTCCTGACAATGTTTTGCTTGATATTCCTTCTCGTGATGAGGGAAATCCTTCTAGTGAGGATGATGAAATAGTGGAGACATTGCAAAGAAACATCGTGTCTAGGACCAATATTATACCTTTTTATATCAATCCAAATCATTCTAGTTATACAAGGTCTAGGAAAGAATTTATCACTAAATCAATTTCCATAAGTGAATTGATTTCAAGTGAATGTTGTCAAAAGAGTTGTTTGAAAAGCATGGACTACATGTATGCCTTGAATAAAATGAAGACATATTTGTCAAAAATTCATATTTGATGGGGTGCATGATATCCACCAAGACATGATATGATTATCTCATTGGGAATATTTTACTTTACAGAAAGGTTTTAAACAAAATTCACTCAATTGGTAATCTCGTCTATCAAGAATCCAGACAAGGTTGGAAAATATCCTTCATTTTATTGAAAGGTACATCATGGACGAGAGATTGGGCCATTGGAAAGCACTACATTCTCATGGATGCGTAATTTCTTTTCCAAACATGGAGAGTGTATGCCATATAGAGACACAATATATATTCCAGATAATTTCTCAAAGAGGGAAATTTACAACTTGTACAAAGGATATGTTGAAGGTGTTGAAGGAAATGGTAATTTTATTACATATGCATATTTTACAAGAATATGGAAGAAGCAATTCAACAATGTCTATATTCCTAAGAAGTCAAGGATGGGGATTTGTAGTATATGTGCTACTCTTAAATCAAGAAGAGATAAATCTGAAGGGGTAGAAAGATGTATGTATTTACTTATTTTTTTTTTTTAAATTGGATAGTTATCAACTATGAAAACATATGATCAATATTTTCATTTTATGTCATGTGCAGATTCCATTGTCAAAGCACTTCAAGAACATCAGAATCAACAATCAAGTGAAAGGAAAAAGTTGTACAAACATCGAAAGAAGTGTTATGATGCTACAAACAAATATTTAGGTATGATAATTGATGGCATGGACCAAAAGAAAACACTTCTACCACATTTTGTTCGTACACCAACACATTTACAGGAAGATAATTTCATTCAATTTCACTTGGTTGTTCGTATGGTTTTCAATGGAAAAATGTGTCCAAGGGTTTACTTCATAGCTCCAAATATTTATAATGATGCAAATCTGAACATCACCATAATTAATCATGCACTCACTCACTGGTTTGGAAATATTTCTCAATTTCTCTATCTATAGTTGGACAACACTAGTCGTGAAAATAAAAATCAAATTATGTTTGGATATATAAGCATGCTTGTTGAACTGAGAATCTTTCAAAAGGTAAAAGTTGGTTTCCTTATGGTTGGACACACTCATGATCATATTGATCAAATGTTCAGTCGTTTTTCAGTAACATTGAAGAGGAAAAATGTTGGAATCCTACCATCATTGATTGAATATATTAAGAAAACAAACATTTCAGATCTTGTTTTTCATATAATAGAAGAAACTGTTGACATGCAAAAATTTATTCAAGAATCGCATCGTGAAGAAAAATGTATTGAGCAACTTAATGACATTAGCTTCCAACATCAATTTTGTTTCAAAAATGTTGATGGGAAAACACTTATATGGAGAAAGAAGTATTTTACTATTACATAATGGGGGCCCTCTTCAGGTTTAAAATTTTTAAAGTCCATTCCAGATCGTCCAATATTTTCGTCAAAGTTATTATTTTTACAATTAGTTGCTGAAATCGATAACACACTGAGGTGTAATAGAGATGTAGATTATTCTTAATGTCTGGAAGAAATAAAAAAGTCCATTAAGGATACATTTGAGTACTTTGATGTTGCTGATTCTGTTTGGTGGGAGTCTTTTTTCAATAGTCAAAGTGACATAATTTCAATCTCAACAAATGAAGATATATTGTTGAAGACTCCATTTCATTGGCCACAAAATATGCCAAATGAATCTGAAGAGACAAAAATTGTTGAACAATAAGAATCTCAAGGTGCTATTGAGTTTACACAAGTGGAGAAAAGATAAATGTATATTGGTTCGCAAAGGTCATGTGCACAACATGAATCCATCGAAGACCTTTACAGGGGTTCAATACAAGATATTAAGGAGGGTAGCATGATTGTAGTCTTAGCGGATGAAGATGCACATGGTTATCCATTCTGGATTTCAAAGGTTATAAAGATTGAGAAAGAAAATGATGATGTTATTGCAAATGAAGTGAATTGGTATGAAACAAGTACACACCCATTCAATGGTGTGTACAAGCTAGAGATGGTGGTTGATAAACATGTCAATAGAAAGAGAAAAATAAAGGTTCAAAATACAACTCATCGCCACACTGACCTATAAAAATTAGTTGATGTTGAAATACTTTTTTATGACTTCAATTTGACAAAGAGAGGAATGCTTCGCTCCAAGACAATATAGATTATCAAGAGGTTGCTTCCAAAAGAAATAAATGCAAGATGGGAGTCTGCTGAACCTAGTTGTAGATATAAAAGGCTTTTGACATATGAAATGTTGGAAATGCATGTAGACTCAGATGGTGTATTTATCGACAATAGAAAGAGTATGAATCATCTACATATTCATCCAATAGTTCATTTGAAGATAATGTAGAATCTAATTGTATTTCAAAATCCATGAGTCAATCTAAATAAGTGTATGAAACATTTGATGTATTTTTGATCCATGATATTAAGGATGGTAGCATGATTGTAGTCTTAGCGACTGAAGATCCACATGGTTATCCATTCTGGATTTCAAAGGTTATAAAGATTGAGAAAGAAAATGATGATGCTATTGCAAATGAAGTGAATTGGTATGAAACAAGTACACACCCATTCAATGGTGTGTATAAGCCAGGGATGGTGGTTGAGAAACATGTCAATAGAAAGAGAAAAAGAAAGGGTCAAAATACAACTCATCGTCAAACTGACCTATACAAATTAGATAATGTTGACATCCTTGTTTATGAATTCAATTTGACAAAGAGAGGAACTTTTCTCTCCAAGACAATAGAGATTATCAAGAGGTTGCAACCACAAGAAATATATGCAAGATGGGAGTTTGCTAAACCTAGTTGTAGATATAAAAGGCTTTTGACATATGAAATGTTGGAAATGCATGTAGACTCATATGGTGCATTCATTGGCAATATAGAAGAGTATGAATCATCTACATATTCATCCAATAATTCATTTGAAGACAATGTAGACTCTAATGGTATTTCAGAATCCACGAGTCAATATAAATAAGAGTATGAAACATTTGATGTATTTTTGATCCATATGATGTTTGTATGGTAACTAGAAATGAGTATTGAACTTACATATGATCTTACATGAAGTTATGAATCATTTTTATGTTTTATGAATTATATGTTTTGATTAGGGAGAATATAATAAATTTTCTTAGCTCCTATGTTTTGAATATGGACAATAGAACAATACTTTTAAGAAATAATTTATGTTTCATTCAATGTAACTTGTATTTATTTTTTTATTATTATTAAAAGTAAAAAAATATTAAAAAGTGATGTTGAAGTCTTAAAGTATATTGTGATATTTTCATGGCATTATGTATTACCTTGTGCTTTGAGTGATAAAGTAAGATTTAAAAAGTAAGTATTAAAGTGTTGATTTTATGATTTTGTTTATAGTAATGATGAGTTCTTTTACCACTTTCTAAAAATGTGTCATTTTTATACCCCAATTTTAGAATGAGTGTTACCAGTAGCAGTACTTTTCAATTTGATGGTTGATTTTGAGGTTTTTTTTTAATGGTACCAAATGCTAAAAATACAATTTCAAATTATTTAAAATTTTAACGTTTTGAATTTTCATTTTCATTTTTTTTTCTTTTTTTCGTAACATCTATTTTTTAGGTGTTGATTTTAAGGTTTTTCTGAGATACTGTCTGATTTTGAAGGCCATGTTTGAAAACGATTTTAATTTTGATCTTGTTTAAAAACATGGTGCTACCGATAGCACCACTTTTTGATTTGGGGGTTGATTTTGATGTATTTTTATGCAAAAATATGTTTTTTTTGGGCCAAAGTTATCGTTTTGAGGTCACAGTTCTCATTAAGTCAACACAATTGTTAATAACAAAAGAACTTTGTACCTCATAGTTTTTGGGTTGAAAGAGGAGAAAGAAGAGGGATTGCTAGCTCTTGTCAAGGAAGAACTACAAAATAAATTACAAATTGAAACAACTTGTCTCATATAAGGAGTTTGAGAAAAATAATTAAGCATAAAAATAGGTTAATTTATGTTAAGGTAAACTCTAATGACCATAAATATGACATACTTAATAAAACTCTAAGTCTAAAAGGGTTAGGAATATTTATAAATAAATACTTCATTCGAGAAGATCAATTTGAATTAAAGAAGAAAGTTCAAAATGTAAAAGAAGCTAGGAAGGAAGGAAATGTTAGAAATAAAGAGGTGTGCTCATTTTTCCATAGACAATATAGCAATATTTTCACCCAACCATAGGCACAAAGGCCACCCCCGAGCACCTTAACCTTGATATACAAAACAATTCCAAAAGTAGAGCAATAACTAGCCAAGGTAGTGCACCTTTCTCCAAGGCTAGTGCACCAAGAAAGAATAGCCAAAGACCAAGTAGAAATTCCAAACCATAACCAAGAGAAATTCCAACCAAAAGAAAAAATCCCAGTTGCAGCAACTGCAACTGCACTCCGTCTCCAAAATTGCACACCACTAGTCCTTATGCAGTTGTGAGAGTAAGAGTGACAAATGAGCTCTAGCGCCCTCTATTTATATTGTTCTATCTCACTTGACTGGGCAAACTTCTCTTTCTGGAGGCTAATAACTCAATATTAAATATTCTCTTGAGATGACTTGTCTTCTAGGGTTATTATCCAATATTTTAGGGTTTCTCTTACTTCCCAGAATATTCTAGTATTGTCAAAGGTTACACGTGGAGGTTAATACCTCCCGCAACTACCATAATATCAACACTCCATCCTAGCTAGGGAGGTATTAAAGGTAATGGTCTTAAGCACAAAAAAATCGTTCAACCAGTAACATTATCATAGCTACAAATGCTATCTCATGATCACGTAGATCAACTCACGAGCAACATCATCACTATCAGTATCATATGATAACATCAATTGCATCATCTCTTGAAGCCATACTCCATCTGATTAATTGAGCATGATGCTGAATAAGTCACTCACTCCACAGAGTGATACAAAAACCATTCTTCTAATCCAAACATTTGTCCTAGAAGAATAACTATTCCAATAGATGTTGGAATCCACACCATGGGCTACAAGGACTATTCTTTTAATCCAAACATACATCCTAAAAGAATGACTGTCCTGGACCATTTTCCCTCTGGCCACTGTTGTAAACTTAGAGAAAATATCTATCCTGTACCAATCTCTCCACTCTGGTCACTACTGTGAACTCAGGGAGACATACCATTCTTCTAATTCAAACATATGTACTAGAAGAATAAATGTCTATGGTAGATCAACAATATGTCAACCTGGACCATTCTCGATAGGGAGAATATATGTCCACCAACAATATTTCAACCTGGACCATCCTCCACAGGAAGGATGTCTGTCCACCGACAATCTGTTCTGCTTGGACCATTCTCTGCCTGGAGAATGTTTGTCCATTAGCACACTGAATATCCATCTATCTGGAAATAATCTCCAACACTAGTGATAGTCTTCATGGCGATTAGAACAATTCCATCCAATAGATCACAAATGTGTCTATCCATAGTAGTATAAAACTACTACCTAGTGGTACACAACCACTCCTAGTAGCACACGACTACTAACCAGTGACACACAGTGACTACCCGTGGATCACATCCACCATAGTAGCATACAACTACTGTCCAAATACATACAATATCCAAAACAATCATATCATCTGATATCAACAATATCATGATACAAACTGAGTTATCTGGGCCATTCTTCAACTCACATATGTGAGATTTGGAAGACCATGTCCCCTTAGAAAGTAAAGCATCAACCATGGTCTATCTGGACTATTCTTCTCAAGCATAGAAGAATAATTGTCCCTGGTTTATGATCCTGGACCATTCACCTAACTGGGCCATTCCTCCGACACTAATCATAGTGAAATCTAGAGAGAACGAGTCTGCCCTAGGGAATCCCAGTACCTGATTGCTAAACCTAGACCATTCCCTCAGCACTAAACAAAGTGAAACCTAGAGAGAATGATTTTTCCCTAGGGAATGAATGTCTAGACCATTTTCTAAGGAAATGATTGTCTTGCACCAACCTCCAAAACAAACCATTATTCGAAACTGCTCACAACTATGAACTTCGAAAGAATGACTGCCCGACGAGGCATACCATTATAATTAACAACTAATCAGAGAGACTACCAAGAAGAATGATTGTCCTAGACCATTCCACCACACTGGCCACAAGGGGAATTGTTTTCTATGGTACATCAAAAATCTATCAGACCATTTTCATTACAAAAATGACTATCCAATCTGGACCATTTTCTGAACTGGAAAATGACTGTCCCTCAAAAATCTCGAACCACTTTTCAGAATGGAAAGGAACTGCCCAACCTGGACCATTTTCCAAACTGGAAAATGATTATCCATAAATCAATAGAATATTAGTGCTACCTCCCAACCTGGGAGTAATCACTTCCTTTTTCAATAAGGAAGTTGTCTCCATGAGCCCCAGCTTGTCCCTTAAGTATGCAAACTTCTCATATTAAACAGAGGCTTTACCAAAATATATACTATCTTCTCATCTGTGGAGATATACTAGAGAACCCATTCTCCCCTCTGGACTTTATCGCGAAGAATATAATGCTTTATCTCAATGTGCTTCGACTTGTCATGGAACATCGGGTTCTCTGAAAGTTTCACATAGCTTTGATCATTACAATATATCATGGTCGAATTCAACACCTGATCAGACCATCCAGAAACCAACTTACAAAGCCACACTACTTCCATACAAGCATCACAAGATGCAATATACTCTACTTTTGTAGTGCTGAGTGCAACAAACTTCTTTTTCCTGCTAGGCCATGACATCGTGGAAAAGCTCAAACTGAAACATATCCAAGTAGAACTTCTTCTGTCATCTGCACTCCCTGCCCAATTTGAATCGATAAATCCATGCAACTATATATCATAACTTAAACGTCCCACAAAACAAATGTTCGACTGAGTATTCTCCAAATATATTAATGAGCCAATCAATTGTCGGTACAAATATGGGTCTACTAGATTAGAGTCTCTCAAATTCTTCAGATCTGTCATCATGGGAGTTTTTCATGGATTTGAAATCCATCATCCCAGAGTTCTAAAGAACCATATGAATACACTTCATTTGTCATAGGAAGTTTTCACCAGACTTCTGCTATACATGAGAGGCTCTGCACCAAGTTTTCCTGAATCCATACAAGGTCTTCTTCCATCTGCATACAAGGGTCTCTTTCTGGTATACCTCAAAACATTGAGATTGATCTGCATATGCTTCTTCTTCAATTACTCTGTTGATAAGAACAGTCTAAAAATTCATCTTATGTAAACTCCAACCCATGGATACTACAAGAGATATAATGGCTCAGGTAGAGGTATATTTGGTTACTAGAACAAGTTGTCATTGTAGTCTTCTCCCTCCTACTAGGAGAACCCTCCATCCCTAAGTATTGCCTTGTATCTATCAATGCTTAAGTATTTTTCACAATTTCTCACATACATTGTTCTTCATCACAACTTCCTTCCATTCATTCTACTTAACGGATTCTAGTGGGTTCAAATTGGTTGAATTGGTTGTTCTGACTTTTCTTTCTTTCTTGTAATCTTGATGTTCTTCCTCATGTTTCTCTTCAATGTTGTAGTCCATGGAATATTCTATATATTACATTCCCTTCTTTCCTGAAGGATCTCTTATCGCCCTATAAGTTATAGGATCAACTGGTGACTGGAATATTATCTATCTCTAGTATTTTTGTTGACAAATGATTTTTCATTCTGCAAATAATTTGAAAAAGAAAAAGAAAGAAAAGAAAAAGAAAGAAAAAGAAAAAGAAAGAAAAAAGAAAAAAGAAAAAAGAAAAGAAAGAAAAGAAAGGAAAAGAGGGCATAAATAATTTCAATAAAAAGCCCCATGCAATAATAGTAACTTGGTCCATACCTTTCAAGCATGGCCAAGTTCTTTTTAAATTGATGTTGATAGGGTTAGCGAATGAGTTTGGCTAAACAACTTAATCTTAGCCAAAGTGTCTAGGATAGATTAGTGAATAAATAGGGCTAGACCATCTAATCTTGGTCAGATAGCCCCAGGGTAGAGTAAATTCTTAACCCAACAGTTTAATCTGGGTTAATAGTCATAGGAAGCTAGGTTAGAATATAGGCTAGTTGCTTTATTGCTTTATTTCAATAAGAACCAACTGGATGTAAATGTTGCACCATGTTTTAGATGCTTAAAAGGTCATTTGACTAACCCCTTGGTGGTGTTGACATGAAGAGCCTTGGAGAAAACCCGTGAAAAAACATTTATCCTAAGTTTCCTCGACGCATGTATTTTTCGTGCCCTCACTTATGCTCCGTTCATATATCAACGGTCCAGATGATTGCACCTAGATCTACGGTGTATATATCATTCCAAACCCCCCCGACCGTTTTTCTTTTAACAGAGGGG
The DNA here is from genome assembly GCA_009831015.1 of Picea engelmannii. Classification (NCBI taxonomy): domain Eukaryota; kingdom Viridiplantae; phylum Streptophyta; class Pinopsida; order Pinales; family Pinaceae; genus Picea; species Picea engelmannii. The sequence continues at coordinate 1,062,680 of ML780578.1, forward strand.
GGGGTGGTCTGAAATTGATGATAAGACCTGTGCGCATCTGGACGACCCAGGATCAAGCGCACAAATCTACGATCATTGTTGAATTCTGGACCCCCCCATCCATTCTGCCTTTAATGGAGGGGAGGGGGGTCCATAATGTGTGATAAACAACGCGCATAGATTTGTGGCTCAGAAGCAGGCGCGCAGATCAACGGCCCAAGATGTTTTTCAGACCCCCCCGAATGATCTTCTTTTAACTGAGGGGGGGGGGGTTTAGAATGGAATCTTTCCTCTGGCGGGCCCCTGTCTATATGTGGAAACGATCTAATGGCCCCCAGTCCCATCATCTCCTACTGTCTGACATACCATTGTCACCTCTGGACGTCACCATCCACCTTTCCCAAAATAGTCACGTCCCATAACTGTTGTCAGTTCTTCCCCCCCATTCGTTCATGGCAAGCCCCCTCACTATAAACTTTACCCCAATCGATAGCCACCACGTCACCCGTCCGTATCCCTCAGTCATCGTCACCCGCCATCTCACACTCAAAGTGATTCGTTGGCCATTTATTACTGGATAACTTATCCGTTAACCAACTGACCTGTCTCCCGCGCCCAACAGACACCCGTTTACTCAAAACTACCCTCACTCTTCCTATTTTCACCATTCACCTACTCACCGCACCAGAGAAATTTACACTGTTGTCTCCTCTTTTATAGTCAGTTGTCCCCACCAGCATCCACCTTGCTAACGTTTTTTTTCTTGCAGGTACCATTGCAGTAATGGCGCCAAATTCCAAACAAGCAGAAGGAGAGGAGAATTCGTTTCTCCCGCCTCCTGTCGACCTTGACAGGATCCCACTGGTCGATAAGAACCACTTAATCGCAGATACAAAGTGCGATTTTGATTTCGCAGACCTTTAGTCGTGGCTTAGGGAAGTTTTCCTGGACCAGAGTGATGAAATTGGACTCTGGGAGTCCAACTTACCCCTTTACCTCTTCCCTCACATTCACCCTTTTCCAGATTTTTCTCTCAAATGCCAAGCCCACTACATTCCCGAGCAAAGAGACGTCGTCTCCTCGTCCGGAGAGATCCTTTTCCTCATCATGCCCGAATCTATTGACCAGATGATGCAAATCCCCCATGTCGACTTTGCATCACCCTTCAACCTGGAAATTCTCACAGAATTATACCAAAAAATGACCTTCCCCCAAAGAGCTCAAATATTCAATCTTTTCCTTCCCCCATCCACTCAATTTCCCTCCACAAATCCTCCTTACCCTTCTTCCATGTTCTCAACTAAAGGAAACCAGATCATCTCATCCCTTTGTGCCTTGTTAGGATACTTTTTAGATCAGTGGGTAGATGAACCCATTCTAGGATTTTTATCCATCTTCTCTACCGATGAGAAGCCCACCACCCAGTTTGACTTCAGCACATTCCTGGCGAACAATATTCATGAACAGTTCGTGAATTTCTCCATGGAAGGCATGTTCCGATACTCCTCCATACTGGCGTACTTGTTTGTCTTCTTCCAAGTGAACAAATTCATTTTTTCCATGCAGAAGATGGATGGAGATGGTAGACCCCAAGCAGTGACAACATGGACCTCCTTGCTCAAGCACAACTCCACAGAGTTCAGTTTCAAGGAGTTCATTGATCAATTCTACCACCCTGTGGTAAGTATGCTTAGTGGCAGGCCCGAGCCTCGAATAAATGATGAAGTTCAGAGGATCCTGCATCTCTCGGACAACACAAAGACAGGGGATTGGTATTTGTACCAATATTACACTGAGATCAGAGTATACAGGTGCGAGTTGGCACCGTATAAGCTGCCCAAGTACCTTCCTGTCCGAATTTTTTCTTTGGAATATATAAGGCAAATAATAAATTTCGATGATATCCATTTTGTGTCACTAAAGAAGAAGCAACAACTCAGAATCAAAGGGCAGATTGTCTCTTTCATCTGCAACAATCGTGGCCCTGGGGAAGAAGCAGACAAGATGCTGAAGGAGATGAAGTTCTTCATGATTTTCCCATGGCATTACGATCCTTGTGGGATCATCTCCGAGATGAGGGTGAAAAAAAAGAACATCCCATATGTTCATGAATCTAGGCCTGAAATTGAGAAATTCGCAAATCAGACAGTATGGGAGCCTAACACATTGGTCGAAGTGGAACAACAGGATCCCCTGGCCACTGTGTCACAAACAACCACGACACAGGTTCTGAAGGAGAAAAGGCCTAGGTAGGATTTGTCTTCGCCTATCACTGAGGTATCATCAGAAGAATTCTAGCTACATACCAAGAGGCCTAAGACTATTTCAGTTCCTGGCCCGATCGGAGAAAAAGAATCCCCTTCTACTACACTGACCAAGGTTGACAGACCACCCCTCGGTGCAAGCCTCCAGAAGGTCATAACCTTAGCATTGTCGAAGAAATCTACAGAGTCTCCATCGACCACCCAACCAGGCAAGGCAGGGCCGAAGCTGAGTATCTTCGAGAAATATGAGCTGATCAAGAAAAGGAACCAGACCCTGACCAACAGCACTTGCGCCCAGTTCTGTAAGCAGACGTCGACTGCACAACACAGGCTGCTATCAGCATTCAACACCGAGAAGGGTAGAATGCACATGGAATTCCTCCAGGCATAGGTACCAGATCCAAAGGTGATCACTGAATACAAGAGGGCCACCTTCGAATTCTAGACGAAGGACGTGCATCTGGCCGATCAGATGGATCTGCACAAGAAGACAAGGGAAATGGTCTTTTACATGCTGGCACATGCTTCCACTACTGCATCCAAACTGCAAGTGTCCCTGAACAATGTTCAAACACAATTGAAGTTAGAGAAGATATCGTCCTTTGCCAAGGATAACAAAATCAAGACTTTGGAGGAACTGGTCCTTAAGATCGGTTACGATCCTTCGAACGTGAAAGCAACTGAGGAAATGATTGAGAAGAAGAATGCTGACATAGCCTCCTTGAGGAAACAATTGAAGATCCCGCCCACAGAGGATTCGCAGGTGAAGGAGATAGCAGAGAAGGAAGGAGAGAAAGATGAAATGCTCAAGCTACTCATGGAGAAGAACGCACAACTTAAAGAAATGGAAGCTGAAATGGAGAAACTGGTGAAAGATAAAGAACAACTGAAGCCAATGGAAGTCATTCCATTGAATTCCATTCCAATTTCGAGAGTAAGCACAACATCAGCGACAGAAGTCCCATCTGCTACTCCATTGACACCCCTGGAAAAGACAACCGACCTGGCTAAATCTATGGAAAATATGAACCTGTAGGAAACAAAGATCAGCAGGCTCAAAAAGGAGATTGATAACCTTCAAGAACTCAAATCTTCCTTTCAGATCAGCCTCTCCAAGGAAAAGCAGGTGACAGATCAGCTCAAACAGGAGTTACAACAGCTCCAGAAGAAAACAGTGGCAGGAAAGACTTTGGCTGAGGTTAAAGAAAGTGTATGGACAGACATTACCAAGTCCATGAATGAGATATGGCCCATGATACAGATCATGTTTGAGCAGAATGAATTGGTGCAGAGAAGCAAGCAGGCCATTGAGAAGATCAGATCAGAATTGGGAGAGATGCCAACACAAGCGAATGAGATCATCAAGTTCCTCAATTCTAAGACCAGGGAAGAGCTGGAAGAGCTGAAAATTGAAGATAGAATAGAGACCATCCTTGAGGTCAAAAGAGTTTTGACCAAGAGAGGATTAATGCTTCAGCTAGAAGAAAAGGTTCAGGCCATGGACCTAGGGGTACAAAGATTCTTTAGTAAGATTGAGGCTCTACAGAAGAAAGGTCTTCCTGGTCTGAAGGTAATCAATGATAAATTGATGACACTCCCAGACTACAAGAAGAGATTGGCCGATGTGGCTAAGGACAGTTCAAATTTTGCAAGAATTCAAGGGAACATCACTGGCAAGGCATTTCTAGATTCCCTTCAGTGGGACATCAATATCCAACATGAGATTCGATACATCTTCCTCACCAAGCCTACCTTCACCAAGTACACAGAAATGGATGATGTGTATCGAAGGCTACTCAAAGTCAACATGCCCAGTCATCTTCGATGGTAGGAACTCTGTGATCTGATCGAGTAGCAGATGAGCTGTCCCAGTCTAGTTATTTGTCCAGTCAGATGAGGTCGTGCAGAGGCTTCATCAATGACCCACCCAGCAATCATCATGCAGTTACACCACATCATCAAGCAGTTCCTAGATTTATGAAATTTGTTAAGTTAGTTAGGCTAAAAATAGATTTAGCACATCCTGGTCATTAATGAAAAGATCGTTTGTAATTTGAGTTATAAATACTTCATCTTTCGAAGTATTGAGGGTTGTTGATCTTCACACCCTGAAGCTACCAGACTGTAATATTTTTGAAGAGATCTTCCATTAATACAAAGAGTCACTTTTACAGGATTCTTGTGTGTATTCACTGGTGATGTTTTTCTCTCTAAGTTGAATGTTATTCTCGCTTTGTTATCATATTGGTTTCTAAATCTGATCTTTAGAAGTAACGAATGTTGCAGGATTTATCTCGTATACCCTATTTCTGACTCGAAAGATTTTAGTGTTTTATCTTCTGGTATTTTCAATAAAGAAATTCTTGATTGCTTCTTTGTTGTAATTGTCTTTCTCACCTTTTCTGCTATTCCTCATTTATGCTACTAAAGAATCTAGTGATTATATTATCTCGCCCTGTCAAAGTTTTCCTTTGCGTTTCTGGTTTGGATTTCATACTTTATTCAAGACACAGACCCCATAGCCCAATGGATGTGTAGACTGTCTCAACCAACTCAACAAACACTACGACAACAAAAATCGACCTATTTATTTACCTAGCCTAATATTTAAAATTCGAAACATAGCTAAATCATATAGAGAGATTCCTCTCTGAAGTTGGAAGGGCTAGATCCCAGCTTCGAAAGCTGTTGGATAAAGTTACGTTTTGTAGATTTCTTCTGTTGTCAACCTCTTGGAAATTTACAGAGCGCTAACATAGTGGCGACCATACTGGGGAGGAACAAAACTAAAAATTTATAACTTCACGTTTTCTTTTCCTAGAAGAAAGTTTGTTCCTGAAAATATTGCAAATTTGAGAAGAAAGTAATGATAGAGGTTGATTAAAATTTGTACATATTATTTTCAGTCTCATAAAACTAAAAAGTATATATATATAAATAAAAAAGAAATCTGGCTCCCAAGAAATTTTATACTCGATCTCATCCAGACCCAGAACCTGCGATAGTAACATATAACCCAGAGAAGCTGCTCAGGAAAAAGATCGTAGCTGAAGGTTCAGTAAGTCATACTCCTTTTCGTAAGTCCCTTTCCTTTTCAGAGGAGCTCATTGCCTTTCAAAACCCTGACTTTGACACCTTTTCCCAACAAAGCCTGGTTAGAACACGGTCTGATAGTTTTGTGACTGGAATCATTTTCAACCCAACCATTTTACAACCCCGAACCCCTGAAGTTCTGTCTCCCACTGCTAAACTGCAGACCACTCCCTCGGTGCTATACAGTCCCTCCTCGTCCTCGTCTTCAGTTACAACCTCGCTGATCATCCAGTTTGTTATCCCACCTCCTCCACCCATCATGGCAGCTAGATATGCTCCCTTGGTGTTGGCTGTGCCTCTTCATGCCATGCCCTAAGAATATCAAAGGAGACTTCCATAGTTCGATGCAACAGGACCTTTAAACGCCCAACAACACATTGATAAAATGAATGATTATTTTGACCTGCATGAAGTAGATGAGGTTGATGTTCAAATGAGATTGTTTGCCCAAAGTTTGACAGGTGACGTTAAGAAATGGTATAAAGGTTTACGTGCCACCTCAGTCCTTGACCTTACTGCATTTCAAAGGATTTTTCTAGACAGATGGGAGGTAAAGAAAAACCCTCTCCAAATATTGTCAGAATACGAGAATATTAGAAGAAATCAAGGTGAGACAGTACAAGATTACTACACTCATTTCAATAATCTATACAACCCAATTCCAACCGAAATCAAACCTCCACAGGGTTTGGCATTGATAAAAGTCCATGATGGTTTCGACACTGATATGTCGTACCAACTCAGGGAAAGAAACTCTACCACCCTGGAAGACATGCAGAAAAGTGAAATAAGCGTGGAGGCCAATTTGTTGGCAAAAAGAGCACGACAGAGGTCAGAGAGGAGAGTCACCATTAAAGAGGAACCTTCCACGTCAACCTCTGATTCCAAATTGGATTCCTTGGCCAGAGAAATGGAAAGAATGATGGAAAGACTTACTGTGTCAGAAAGAAATCCTCCACGAGAAAACCCACCATCTCCTCAAGTTCAGAATCCTAATTTCAGGAGAAACCCTCCTCAAATCAGACAGAGAGATCCTAGGGATCAAAGAGAGTAGAGAGGTCCAGATCAGTAGGTCAGACCTCCCCTACAAGAAAATTATGCTGATGAAGGAGAGGAAGTGATCGAAGAACTGGAGGATACTCACATAAATCTCATGGGAATTCACGATAACGAAGCTATTTTCCTTACCCAAGAAGAGCAAGAAAATTTTCTTCTCAATCAAACGAAAGTAAGTGAAGAAGCTGAAGATGCAGAACAACAGGCATTCGAAAATGCCATTTTGGAGGTACATCGGCAGTACAATCTGCAGAGTTAAAAGACAGAAGGAAGTTCCCCAAAAAAGACGATTGAAATGAAGAAGGTAGTCGAAACCAAGAAGGCCTCTGAACCATCTACTGAGAAGATTCTTGAAAAGAGCACTACCGAAGTTCCTGCGAAGAAAAACCTTACTATTATGAAAAGATCGCCGCAGCCTGAGGTTTCATCAATTAATCAACCAAGTACTTCCGGCCAGAAGAATGTGGTAGACAAACCAGAGTTGAGGGGGAATTAGCCAAAGTAAAAATTCCCATTGCACTTTCCGAGTTGATGAACAAAGACGCTTATCATTCATAAGTGATTAAAGCGCTGACCATTGAACCTGATATAGGTACGAAAGCCTTAACCGTTGGATCAACAAATCATTCAGATACTGTGAACCTTGTTGATGATCAACCCAAACTTCTGTTCGAACCTGAAGTAGATGGTCTAGATGATAATGGTTATGTCGCTCCTTTTCACATCAGTCTAAATATACATGACTTGATCTTGCATAATGCTATGCTGGATTTGGGTGCTTCCCACAATCTGATGCCTAAAGCAGTGATGGAGAAGCTGGGACTGGAGGTCACCAGACCTTACAAGGATTTACACTCATTCGACTCCAGTAAAGTTAGATGTATTGGTTTGATCAAGGACCTATATATCACCCTGGTTTAGATTCCTGCAAAGAGCATGGTCATGGATGTGGTAATTGCAGACATCCCTCCGAAGTATGGAATGTTGTTATCCCGGTCTTGGGGGGCCAATTTGAGAGGTACCCTACAGCTGGATATGTCATATGCCACTATCCCAGTTTTCGGGCAACAAAGAAGGATATACAGAGAAACATTGATGAAATACATGGTCAGTAGCCAGGAAAAACCACACAACTATCCTCTTTACTCCGCGCATTCTGACTTGGATTCTTTTATCCTGTATACGGGAGAGAAAAAACCTCATCTAGCAGAAGATACATCTAGTCCAGATGAAGGCCAATAAATCATCGAGGTAGAAAGGAAGTAAAACGTGATAACTGAAGAATTACCAGCAGATTTCTGGAGTATGGATTTTGATGGAGCAGTAAGCAAAGAAGGAGCCGGAGCAGGATTTTGGCTGCACAATCACAAAACCAGGTATTCGGAAAACCATTCTTACAAATTAAATTTCCAATGCACTAACAATATCGTTGAGTATGAAGCCTTGATGCTCGGTTTGAAGCTTTTGAAAAGAGTTGGTGCTAAACAGATTATGGTAAGAGGTGATTCTGAGTTGATAATTAAGCAAATCAAAGGTGAGTACACTGCGAAACACCCACGTCTTAGAGCTTATAGGAATGCTGTTGTTGATGCCCTGAGATGTTTCACTGAAGTTGACTTGCAGGTAATGCCGAGGGGACAAAAATTTTTGGCGGACGGATTGGCTACATCAGCATCCACATGTAAGATTCCTTTCTGCTCGACTCGCCCATACACGGTAGAGGTGAAATGCAGACCAACCGTTCCTAACAATATCAGGTACTGGAAAGTGTTTGGTAATGATGATCAAATCAAAGAGTTTTTGCAGTGTAAAAATGATTTTGAATGTACAAATATAGATTTAGAGAACGAGGATGAAAATGTAAATAGATCTGATTTTGAAATTGATAGTGTAAATAGCGTAGATTTAGGAGAATTAGGCGATGATGAGATGGAGGCTGATATTTTGCATTTGAAAAGTAATGTTTTTCCTAGGGGTCTAGTTCCTTTAGAGGACTTGTTTGATTTTAACGACGTAGCCAAAAAACCAAAAATCGAAGCCAATGGACAAGAGGTAGAAGACTGTAATATAGGGACCGAAGAGAAACCCAGGATAGTCAAATTGTCTAAATCATTACCCCCTGAGAAAAAACTCAAATACATTGAGCTGTTCAAAGAATATTTGGATGTCTTTTCCTGGGGTTATGAATATTTGAAAGCTTATGATACCAACATCATACAACATAGGATTCCAATAAAAGAAGACCAAAAAATGTTCAGACAGAAACTTAGGAGGATAAATCCCAAGTTAATTCCTCTGATAGAAAAGGAAATAAAAAAAATGTACGATGCCAAAATCACAGTCCCATTGCATTTTTCCCAAATGGGTCTCTAATTTGGTCCCTACACGTAAGAAATCGAGGGAAATCAGACTTTGCATAGATTTTCGAAATTTGAATAAGGTCTCCCTGAAGGATAATTACCCCTTGCCAAAAATGGACCACATCCTTCAAAGGGTAGTCGGATCCAGTCGAATCTCTTTGCTGGATGGTTTCTCGGGTTACAATCAGGTCCTTGTCCACCTAGATGACCAAGACAAAACCACTTTCACTACACCATGAGGCACTTTCATGTATGTGAAAATTCCTTTTGGTTTGATGAACGTTGGAGCCACTTTCCAGAGAGAGATGGAAATCGCCTTTGTGGAAGAATCAGGTAAGTTTATTGTCGTCTATTTGGATGACGTAACTATGTTTTCCCAGTTTGATGACGAGCACCTGAGGCATCTCAGACGAGTCTTCGAGAAATGCAGGAGGTTTGGGATTTCTTTAAATCCTAAGAAAAGCCTTTTCGGACTAGAGGAAGGCAAACTGCTAGGACACATCATCTCCAAGGATGGAATCAAAATAGACCCCAGTAGAATCGAGGCCATACAAAAATTAGAACACCTAAGAAACATTAAAGAATTACAGTCTTTATCGGAAGAATAAACTTTCTACGAAGATTCATTCCCAATCTGGCAGAACTCCTCAGAAACATTACAAATATGTTAAAAAAGGATGTAAAAATAAAATGGGACATTGAGTCCAGAGAGTCTTTCGAACAAGTGAAACGAGCACTCACAGAGGCCCCTGTCTTGATCAATCCTGATTTTACCAAGGATTTCTATCTTTTTTCTTTTTCTTCCGAACATACTATAGCAGCGGTATTACTACAAAAGAACAACGAAGGGTATGAACAACCCATAGATTTCTTTAGTAAAGAGTTAAGAGATGCTGCTCTGAATTACAAGATAATGGAGAAACAAGATTTTGCCTTGGTAAAAGCCATAAAAGATTTTAGGGTCTACATTCTCCATTCCCATACCATTGCATATGTTTCGAATGTGGTAGTAAAAGACATTTTGACCCAGGAAAATGGATTGCTGTCATTTTAGAATATGACATAGAGATTAAGCCTACGAAACTAATTAAAGGTCAAGGCCTAGCTAAATTAATGGCTGAATCTAATTTCCATGCTCTTGACATTAATTTTTTAGCTGCAGCAGATGAACAGGGTGAGATGGCGAATCCAAGCGTGAGAGAGGTATTTCTCAACTCTCCATGGTACACAGACCTTATATTCATTTTGCAAAATTTACAAGCTCCCCCTGGCTTGACTAAGACTAAAGCTAGATTTTTGAAGTTGAAAGCCTTAAAATTCTGTATTCTGGAAGGCAATATGTATTGGAAAGATCTTGGAGGTATTTTGTTAATTTTTTTATTGAAAGATGAAGCTGACAAAGTGTTACAATAATTTCATGCAGGAGAATGTGGTGGCCATCTGAACTGGAAGGTCACAACCAACAAAATCCTCAGAGTTGGTTTCTATTGGCCCACCCTATTCGCTGATGTACATCGTACAGTGACCGCATGTCATCAATGTCAGCTATTTGAAGGCAAAAGGAAACTCCTTCCTCTCCCCTTGAAACCGATCTCAGTTGAAGCCCCTTTCCAGCAATGGGGATTGGACTTCATTGGATAAATACACCCTCCTTCTTCAGGCCACCACAGGTGGATTCTCACCACCACAGATTATTTTAACAAATGGATTGAAGCAGTACCAAGCAGGCAAGCCACTGATTCTGTCATTATCAAGTTCCTTGAAAATAATATCTTGTCTCATTTTGGATGTCCTAGAAAGATTATAACTGATAATGCAGTTTCTTTTCGGTCGAAAAAACTCATAGATTCTTGCAACCAGTATCACATTGGTTTGGGACATTCCACAGCTTACTACCCCCAGGGGAATGGGCTGGCAGAATCTTCAAACAAAACCTTGGTGAATATCATCAAGAAGACGTTGCAGGAAAAAAAGAAATCGTGGCATAACAAGTTGGTGTTTTCATTGTGGGCTGACAGACTGACCACCAAAAGGTCAATCGGTATGCCACCATACCAGCTGGTCTATGGCACAGAAGCAGTTTTCCCCACTTCCTTAGGAGTCCCTGTCATGAAGTTGCTTCAAGATGTACAAGACGAGCCAAATGACTCACAGAGAAGGATCAACCAGATGATCCATTTGCAACAGTCCAGGGAAGAAGTTTTCAACAAGACTCAGGTAATCCAAGAAAGCATCAAGAAGATTTTTGACAAAAGAACCAAGGAAGATGATTTTGAGCTAGGAGATTTGGTGCTGAGATGGGACGCCAGAAATGAAGACAAGGGAAAGCATGGAAAATTTGATAGTCTGTGGAGAGGACCATACATGATTCAAGCATTTAGGGGAAACAACGCTTTTTTGCTAAACAACGCTGATGGGATAGATCTGCCAGGAGGACCTGTAAATGGCAGAATGCTGAAGCATTATGTGCCACCTCAGTAGAGACTCAAGTTTTCACTCACCATTGTACATACCATTTTTATTTTTCGCCTGCATTTTCTGAGTGAAAAACATTAGTCAGTTGGTTGAAGCCCGAAGAGAAGGCCCTAAGCCGCTGACCACTGTTCTTCCAATTTTTGAGAATAAAACCAATCAATCAACGAAGACTACTAGGCAGAAATTTTTCAGAATGACAGGAACCAAGATTCTTGGCACTTCACATGGAAAGTACCATCCCTAGGTGGAGCCGTTGTTATCACCCTATAAGTTATAGGATCAACTGGTGAATGGAATATTATCTATCTCTAGTATTTTTGTTGACAAATGATTTTTCATTTTGCAAATAATTTGAAAAAGAAAAAGAAAGAAAAGAAAAAGAAAGAAAAAGAAAAAGAAAGAAAAAAGAAAAAAGAAAAAAGAAAAGAAAGAAAAGAAAAGAAAAGAGGGCATAAAGAATTTCAATAAAAAGCCCCATGCAATAATAGTAACTTGGTCCATACCTTTCAAGCATGGCCAAGTTATTTTTAAATTGATGTTGATAGGGTTAGTGAATGAGTTTGGCTAAACAACTTAATCTTAGCCAAAGTGTCTAGGATGGATTAGTGAATAAATCTGGCCAGACCATCTAATCTTGGTGAGATAGCCCCAGGGTAGAGTAAATTCTTAACCCAACAGTTTAATTTGGGTTAATAGTCATAGGAAGCTAGGTTAGAATATAGGCTAGTTGCTTTATTTCTTTATTTCAATAAGAACCAGCTGGATGTAAATGTTGCACCATGTTCTAGGTGCTTAAAAGGTCGTTTGACTAACCCCTTGGTGGTGTTGACATGAAGAGCCTTGGAGAAAACCCGTGAAAAAACACTTATCCTAAGTTTCGTCGGCGCATGTATTTTCCACGCCCTCACTTATGCTCCGTTCATATATCAGCGGTCCAGATGATTGCGCCCANATTCCAGACCCCCTCGACCGTTCTGCTTTTAACGGAGGGGGGTGGGGGGGGGTCCGGAATCGATGATAAGACCCGAGCGCATATGGACGGCCCAGGATCAAGCACGCAAATCTACGATCAATGTTGAAAATTAGACCTCCCCATCCATTATGCCTTTAATGGAGGGGGGGGGTCCAGAATGTGTGATAAACAACGTGCATAGATCTGCGACTTAGAAGCAGGCACGCAAATCAACGGCCC
>ML780578.1:1090295-1131117 GCA_009831015.1 Picea engelmannii
ATCACCAACACTTAGATATCATGAGGAAGGAAGTTGTATTGTGAGGAGCAATGGGTGGTGAACATGCATTCTCTTGTCTCGATTATTGGTGTAGTTCTCAGCTACAAAGATAATTATCTAGAATAGTTAAGAATTATTGAGCATACTCTAATATTAAATGATCTTTGGGATGGCATTTGTGATAAGATACTTCACCTACCAAACTTGCAGATGTTAAATAGCTCACAATATGGAAAAATAAAGATGTTAAAGAGATTGCAATATGGAAAAATAAATATAATAAAGCATATGCCTTGATTGTTACTTTTGTAAGTGAAGAGTTGAGTCATCACATAAGATATATATAATATTCTCGGGGTGAATTGAAGAAGTTGAAATATTTGTATGGTTTACATTCAGAATTGGAGTTAATACTATTGTAGTTGAAGCTCTTCAACCTAGAGTTGAAGGATGATGAGCCCATGGATTTAGCATATGAAATTAAATCCATCATGGACAACATTGATGTTGTTGGTATGAATATAGACATTTCTCTCTTGAACTTCATCAAGGCCCTCTACCCCACATATTCTCACTATCTTGAATCACTTCAAGCTAGTGGCCAATTGAAGTCCCTCAATTGTGAATCTTTTGTGGAAAAAATGTAGAATGTGAGAAAGATTTCAGGAAGAAGAAAATTCAAACCAATCGAGAGAGTATGTGCCTTGCTAAAAATGGGAAGAATCAATCACATGATTCTTCTAGAGAAGGTAGTAAGAGAGGACATGGAAATAAGTTTTTTAAAGACAAGTGGGATAGGAATAATCAAGGTGATATATATGATCTTCACTGTGTTCATTGTGAAAAGAATGGACATGAAGCAAAGACATGTAGGATGGGAGAAGATCAAAGAAAAATAGTAACAAAATGAAGAAAAATTTAAAGCTTCCAAATTTTCTCATTTTGTTGTTGCTCATTGCAATATTGGCATAAATAAATATTTTTTGAAAGCATCATTTGCTTTTTGTTTTAGATGCCTAGTTTCTTAACACTAGTGCTAATTGCCACATGAATTTTTAGAGAGAATTCTTTGAAGAATTGAATGTAAATGTAGAGGGTGCAATATACTTTGCAGGTAGATCTAGTCTCAAATGTACAGAATCTAGCACCATCATGCTCAAATTGCATGGACTCTTGGAATTTTTTTTCACGATGTTCTCCGTCTTCCCGAGTTGTGGAGGAATTTTCTATCTTTTTTGCATTAAAAAATGAGGCCACTATATTCACATGTTTTATGAAAAATTTAAATTAGGAGGAATTCTGACAACATGTTCATCATCACAAGATGGGAGGATGAGAAATTGTTGAAGCTGAAAGGGACCTCTACATGGGTACATAATTTTTCATACCTACTTCACCATGAAGAAGGTACATTTTCATCTAGTCTCTTGTGGCATGTTATATTTGGGCATATCAATTATGATAATCTTCATATTTTGCAGAAAAATAGTTTTTCTAGTTTTCCTACCATTCCAAGGAATTTGAAGCAATGTTACTCATGTATCCTTGGTAAACATAACAAAAAACCTTTCCATGATTTCACTTCAAGAGCATGTAGAAAGCTAGAGTTGATACACTTTGATTTGTGTGTCCCCATGCTTATTTCATATGCTTTTGGTAATAAATATACATGAATTTTATTTATGACTACTCCATGATGTGTTGGGTTTGTTTTTTTAAACATAAATCTCAATCATTTGATTTTTTTTTTAAATTTCATGTATAGACTTAAAATGAAGCACAATCTCGTATTAACACTCTTCATATTGATAATGTAGGGGAATATACTAATAATGATCTTGAAATCTATCTTTTCCAACATGGGATCAAGCATCAAACAACCATTCCATACAACGCTCAATAAAATGGTGTAGTAGAAAGAATGAACAAGACACTATTGAATATGGTGCATTCAATGCTATTTTTCAAGAATGTGAAGTTGATGTTGTGGCGTGATGTAGTTCTATGTGCAATGTACATAAGAAATATAAGTCTATTTCATGCTCTTGGGAACAAGAATCCTTATGAAATGTGGTATGATCACATTCCTTTAGTGAGGCATCTCAGGGTTTTTGGTTCCACTTGTTACACCTTAATTGCTAAGGAGAAAAGAAACAAACTAGGTGCAAGGAGTCAAAAGTGCATCTTTTTGGGGTACTCAAACACCACCAAGGCGTATCGTATTTACGACGAGGTAAATAAAAATTTCATTCTTTTCACATATTTGGTTTTTGTTGGAGTTACTTCACACACACCTATGATTTCTTTTTCTTAAGGTTTTTCCTTGTTTATTAGTCATAATTAGTCATTATCTAGTCTCCTATATTTTAGGGGAGAATATTCCACCTGGAGAATATTCTCTTTCGGTTGACACTTATGTTTGACTAATTGAGTTGAGTTTAGATGCTACATTGGTTTTGTCACCATGAAACATTGGAATCATCACCATGCTAATTCGAACTTGCCTTGGTATCATCACCAAACTGGCGCATTACCCTTGATTCCCTGAGTTAACTCCTCATTACTCTCTGTTCAGTCAGTTAACTAAAGACTAGTTGACTAGTTAACTCAACTAGGTGGCAGTTCACTCCTGTAACTGCCTGAGAGACTAGACTAGGTAGCAGTTCACTCCCGTAACTGCTGGTGTGTGTCCATATCACTCTATACCACCACTATGGCACATTGGTTCTCCTCCAGTGTGCACTCATTGAGTTATACAAAGTATATCATGTGTAAATTATTCATTATTCACAACGATTAATGATAATTCTTTCATTCTTTCTCTCCTTCTTCTTTCTCTAATTCTCTCTGAAAATGTGTGTATTATTGTTTAGCTAGATATATTCTATGTAGGTTCAACACATTTACATGGTGTCAGAGCCGACGGACTGCTAAGCAAAAGATACTGCAAAATGTTTGCAGATACAAAAGATTGAAGACAACGAAAAGATGGATTTCCAAAAAGAATTCATTCTTACACCTTACAACTATTTTGCATGGAAGGAGAAAATAGCCATACATCTACGAACCAGAGGGTTGTATAGGTTAACCTTGAATATAGATACAAAACTGACATTATCCATAGAAAAATCCAAGTATTTAAATCACATGGATGAGGCACTTAGAATAATTTGTAGTCTTCTTTCTCCCGATCTCCTTTTTCATATATCTTCCTATAAGACTTCTAATGAAGCCTGGACCACCTTGGAAGGTCTCTTTGGAAAACAATATGAGATGAGGGGACACATGATGGAGGTGGATCTACTCACATTAGATCCAAAAAACTTCGACAATATCCAAGATTTCTTTATAAAATTCAAGGATTTATTGTCGCAACTCAAAGCTTACGGGGTTGATAAATCGAAGGAGGAGAAACAAATGGTTCTCACCATTCTCTCCAAGCTTGGTCTTGAATTCTCTGTATTCGTATCCACCTTCCATTCTTTCATATTCACCTCTGGAGCCACCTGGAATATGCCTTCTCTTGAGGACTTTATCAAATCCCCGACACAAGAGAAAATCAAGCTCATCAACATGGGCACAATCAAAGGCCCAAGGGCGCATGCACTCACTGTGCATGATGGCAGCCAAAAATATAAAAAATCTAAATCTAAAGAGAAACAAAAATCTCATGCACATTTGAAGAAGGAAGGGTACACAAAACCCTTCACTGATGCCTCTGGATCCAAAGGGGAAAAGGGAAGAAAAGAGGAGAAATGCTCGTACTGTCACAAAGGATTCCATCCAGAATCTGCATGCATGCACAATAAAATAGATCTAATGTCTCAAATACTTTAAAAAAACAACCTTGGAGATCGTATCCCTGAGGGTGCCAAGAAGAAGAAGCTAGAAGATCTGAATTCCAAGAAAGGCAATTCTAGCCATGCCTTGATTGCCATCAACTCCTCTCCCGATGCTTGGATCATAGATTCAGGAGCATCACATCGCATGGATGCCTCAAAAGAAGTATATTATTCTTTGGATGCATGCAAAGGTCCTCCAATTCTGATGGGGGACAACTCTTATTTCAAATTCACCGACAAAGGAAGGATTGAACTCACCAACGAAAGCTTTGAGAATGTGCTGCATGTTCCCAAACTTTCTATCAACCTTCTCTTCATGTATCAGATGACAAATTCCAGCACCGGAAATAAATTAATATTCACACCAAATTCCATAGACATCTATGACATGCAAACCAACTCCAAGGTTTCTACCGGTGAGGCAAATCATCATTCTAGATTGTATACATTTTCTGAACTCATTGAACCTGATTTTGCTTTACTGCTTACTCATGTTGATGAAAGTAGTAGGACATGCCACAAAATGTTTGGACATTTGAATTTCATATACATGCAACATATTAGAAATAACATATTTGTTGATGGTCTACAAAACATCCATTTCTCCAAGGGAGTGTGTGAGGGATGTGTTCTCGGGAAACACCCTCAAGAGAAATTCGACAAAGGAAAGTCTTAGCAAGCTTCCACACCTTTAGATATGATCCACAGTGACCTTATGGGTCCTTTTTCGCATCCATCCATCAACAAAGGGATGTTTTTTCTCATTTTTGTTGATGATTTCTCACGTTTTACATGGATCTACTTTCTCAGGAAAAAATCCGAGGTCTTTCAACACCTCAAAGATTTCAAAGCCTTGGTTGAGACACAGTCCGGAAAGAAGACCAAAGTTCTTTGAACTGATAACAGGAGAGAGTATGTAAATCATGAGATCCATAATATTTTCCATGAGGCAGAGATTCAGTTGTAGCATATAGTTCCCTATACTCCACATAAAAACGGAGTTGCTGAGTGGAAAAACAGATCCTAAAGGAGATGGCATCTTGCATTTTGCATGCAAAGTCACTACCACATAGACTATGGGCCGAAGAACTTAATTGTGAAACATACATCCAAAACAGATCTCCCCATAGATTTTTCAAGGATAAGACCCCCTACGAGGCTTGGAGCGGCCTCAAACCGAAAGTGACACACTTTCGCATTTTTGGTTCATGTGCATGGGCCCAGATTCCCTCTGAAAAGAGGAAGGCACTTGATCCACAAAGCACTGAGTGGATTTTTGTTGGATACCCCGACGATGTGAAGGGATATAGGCTTATTGATATTTCCTCAGTCCAGCTCATCATTGAGCGAAGTGTCCAATTCAAGGAAAGTGTATCGCATACACCTCAACAACCACATGCAGACACCTTCATTCTTCCACCTATCCGAGATGATGAGCATGCATATGCCGACTCGTCTTGAGACGAGAGTTCTAATTCATAGGACTTAGATGATTCATATTCAAAGTCAGTACATTCAGATCCAAAGTCATAGCATCAAGATGCAGTTGTAGAGCCAGAGTAGAGGCCCAAGTGGGCAAAAACTACTCTTCAGGCTACAGGGGATCTCATTGGTGATCCAACCGATACTAGGAGGACTCGATCTGATTTTGAGGAGCCTCCTGTGGCACTCACTTCCAAAAATTTCCCTCCAGACATCTTTTCTTGGTTCAATCTTCAAATCCACAGTCTTATGGCGAGGCTATTGAAAATCCCTTTTGGGAATCCGCCATGCAGGAGGAGTACAACTCCCTCCTCGAGAACCAGACTTGGGATCTGGTTCCCCTTCCTTCTGGGAGGAAACTTGTCAGATGCAGATGGATCTTGTTAGAACCCAATATAATAGGGAATCAACGTGCTAAATAATATTTGTGCATTTCAGGCAGATGTATTCGCTCATGACGCATGGCGAAGGTGGTGGAAAACGCCCGACAATGACCAAGCATAAGATGAAGGTTTGCGCGCTAACTTCAAAGCAAGTTTTGGTGCATTTGGTTTGAAATTCAAAAATTGTTATTCTTGTGGGTAAATGTAAAATTGGGTTTATTTGCCTAATGTGGGTTTTATAATCTATGTTTGGCAAATTTAGCCAAAAGAAAATGGCCCCTCGGCCTTGGCATTTATGCAAAGCTTTATAAAAATTAACAAAATGTTTAGCAAAATAATATTGGCCTAGGGCCAACTTCCGAATGATCGACACCAAGGATAAGCACAATTTCGCGCACCTATAGCAAACACATAAAGCATCGCCAACACAGCGAAAACACCATACCCCAATGCCCAAGCCTCGGGCTCGGGCTCACTTCATTGCTACACCACATGACTGTTGTCTCTTATACGCACCTAAAGTCCAGTTCACCATGTGAATGTGGGATTTCGCCCACAGAAAGTCAAAAATATATAAACACAGCGTTTGAAACCTACGCCAGGTGTTGAAACGGTTTAGAGGTGTCCAACGCAAAGAGAATGCGTGCATGGAGGGTTATGCCACAGTCGGCCACTACAACATCTGAGAGCCAGGTCGAAAACGCCATGGAAACAATCAAGCGTGGTTCCACTGCAGTGGGGTTTAAAATCAGAGGGGGGAATTATACTGGAAATTTTCTCCTATGGCGAGCCTATGAGCACTGAGTCCACAACGCAAACTTTGTGTGATATTACACTTCGATTCGGAGAAGGATCATATGGCAGGATTCACGCATAGCTCATCTAGGCTATCCTTTTTTGCCCACAAGAGACAATCTAATTGCAGCAAATGCAGCTTACTCCAAAGGCCACTTCTGTGGGGATTGCTTATATATGAGTAATGGAGAAAACATTCGGGAGGTTTTGAAAAATCCTGAATGGGTTTGTCCTGTTTGTCGGGATATTTGCAACTGCAGATTTTGTAGACAAAAGAAAGGATGGTCTCCTACTGGTATTCTTCATAGATATGCAAAAAGTCAAGGTTACAGATCAGTTGCACACTATCTGATCCTTTCTCAAAAGTCTTCGGCAAAAGCAGAGAGTGCAGGAGCTGTTTCTGATAACTACTATTTAGCAGAAGATAAAGATGATGCTTCACCAAATGGTGCAAGAAGATCTCTGACATTTAGCTCTATTTCTGAGACAACGACATAATCCAATAGTCCTGTGGAGGTAACAAAGGAAGAAAACAGTTCGTCGTCCAATGATGCAAGAAGATTTTGTGCGCTTACTTCTGCTTTCATTACAAAAAAAGGATCAGATTGTCAAATGAAGTCAGGTCCAAGCATTTCTCATGCTAACAACTCTCATGAAGATATACTCATGCCATCAAAGACATTACTAGATTCTTCAGAATGTCGTGATAAACAGTGTGATTTTGGGGATGTTGAAATAATTGAAATAACTGACATGGATGATCACAGCAAGTGTAAAACTAAAAAGATTTCATCAAAGTCGAAGGGTTACGTGAGAGGTGTTATAGCACAGTGTCTAAGGCCTAGAGTTGTCACAAAAGCAAGAAGTTGATTAATTTCAAACACCTGTATGACAAATGGTTGAGACTAGTAACCCTCTCGAGGTTATCCTCTGCATAACGCCTCAACAGGATAATGAACACCTTTATGCTATTGTAAATAGGTTATGTGAGTTAGTGTTTGGTGTTTGGACCCCGTGTTGCTTGGCAGATTATGTCAAAAAAATGCAAGCCTAATTACATTGCTAATGTTATATTGAAAATTAATGCAAAGCTTGGCGGGCTGGAGCATTTTCCTTGTGAGAGGCAAGTTTCCAAGGGATTGCCCTGTCTCTAGTTCTGAAACTAGAAATGCTTATGGGAAATGGTTTACTCCTGATGATGCACAGAGGATCACCAAATCCATGGCAATAACACACAATGCCTCTCATGAAAAAGGAAAAGAGTCTATGTCAAATAGATTTTCTACTGCTGAGGTGGAGGGCGGGACAACTTCATAGCTCCAATTATGAAAATTCTCAGTTGAGGGCTGCTATAGCTGCTAGCCTGGGGAGCCAGAAATTTCAGAGTTACTATCCGAATTCATTTGGCAGAACTTTTGAATGCATGCATAAAACGTTAGATTATGAAGATCCAGAATTGATGGCTGCTATTGCAGCCAGTTTGAAAGATTTTTCTACCTCTGGTAGTTGAAAGCCTGATAATCTATTTGTAGCTTCATCAATGTAATTGTTGGGACAAGAGTCACAATTGTTGCCTCCTGTTGATGCTAATACGGAGGATTCCCTGCCAACCTAAATCACCTCAGGGCACACAAGTGGTTTACAAATTGAAGGCACCAGTCCTACGACAGATAAAAGTTATTATACAAGTGTCATAGTATCATTTGGAAGGATCCCTGCTCGTTGGCAAAATATCCCAGCTCTAGTCATTGACTGAAACATGTGGCAAACAGGGAACCCTTCTTCAACAGTGATCCACATATTTGGGTAACAATTGCACAGATGGCAGACAGGGTTTTTCGGTTACATGGAGGTGGCAGGAGGTTATAGCACTGATCCTCCATCTGGCAGTTGCTTTCAAACAACCTCCAACATTCAACTAATTCAGCATCTATCCGTTTGAATGCCATTAGAGTGGATTTTCCAACAAACCTCACCAAACTCCAGATGTCGAGTAGTAGATATCAAATCTATTTTCATTTTAACTGGCTTTTCGATTTGTTTGAGGAAACAATTGACATGTGTCAAGTTGTGTAACTGTTTTCTATTTTCAGAAAACAAAGTTATGGGCCCGAGTCTTGAAAGGCTGGGGGGATTTTTCATTATAAATATATTTGTAAAAGAGAGAATGGGGGTTCGAATGGGCTGAAGAGGAGAGGATCGACCTGTGTGAGAGGTCCAGAGCTGTAATTTTCATTTTCTTTGCTGGATGATGGCTGTGTTTTAGCCAGAGAATATTTCTCTGTAATTTTAATGAAGGATCAGTAATTAGACATATTTCTTTTACAGGATTCTTGTGCAGTGATATTGGTGGAGTTTCTCCCTGTTAAATGTTTTCTTGTCTTCTTTATCAATTTGTTTTCAGTTCTTATTACCAGAAGGAGAGTAACATGGGCAGAATTTATCATCAGATACTCTGCCTCTCAGCTTGTGGTAATCTTTATGTTTATCTTCTAAAAGGCTAGTTTAGGAATTCTTAGCTGCTCCTTTGCCTGTCTTTTTCCGCACCTATTCCTTCCTCAAACCGACGCCATCAACACTTAATTCGATCCAATATTGCTTCTACCTTGCCCTGTGAAAGAGATTTGTCCATATCTGAGATTGAATCACCTTGTTTAAAACGCAGACCCCATTTTCCCAATGGCCCTCCTTGCTGTCCCAAATTGACCATTTAAAAACCAAAACCAAAACCCTATACTATTATAGCTAGCCTAAAATCCATCCCTTACAAACAAAGATAAATTATAAAGAGAGATCCCTCTCTGAGTCTTGGAGGGATAGATCCAAGACTCGAAGCGGTTCGAGGTTACCTCTGTGTTTGCCTCAGCAGCCTTAGGCAAATTACAGAGTGCTAACATTTTTGGCGACCATACTGGGGACTTCTCCAGATCTGCACTTCAAGTTCAGATTTGACTTGTGATGGTGAACAGAAGCCAAACACAAGAAGGCTGTACCATTCACCTGGTGACTCCATTGCTCAAGATCCCGTGCTTCAAAGTCCACAAGCGACTTCACTGTTGAAGAATCCAGATTTCAAAGCCTTGGTGATGCTTCCAGATGACAAGGTATGTGGAAGATCCTTTATATTGTAAAACTATCAAAGATTTCAGGGATAAGTTAGCAGATTTTCCAAGTGAAGAAGTTTCGTTAACAAACGCGTTTCATTGTTGGAAATCAAAAAATGTTCCTCATGAAATTAAAATTCGTGTTCTCGAGCTATTTGCTGAAAGACTTGAAAAAGATATTGAGCTTTTGAACATTCAGATTCAGTCTTGCAGTTTCCAACATCCAAAGCATTTTTATGAGAAACTCACGTCTCCAAAACCAAAAGATATTGTGTCCTCCTTCGATTTTCTGATTGATGAATCTTTTGTTTGCAAGCATAAGGCTGAAATTGAACAGTTGCAGTCATGGTCTAATATGGAGGACACAGATGGGAAACTTATCCATGTTAGAATGTTGAATGAATACCTGAAGAATCAACCAATAGATCGTATATTGATTGACCCGGTTGCAAATTACATAGAGCTCTTTTTCAGTGTAACTGTTCAAACATTTTTTTCTTGCAAGAACCCGAGCTATCACCAGCTGCCAGTACATATTTCAGCCTTGATTTTCATCAAGCATGATGAGGAAGCCCAATCATGGGATCAACTGCTGGGTTGGATCCATTGGCACCTTTTCATTACCTGATCAAAGCAATAACTGTTAGATTAGGGTAGGTAGGAGTATGCCAATAAGCTCAAGAGAATGAACATCTTTTCTTTTTCGTTTCTTCACAGTTTATTTTCAGTTTACAGTTTGGGGGCAGCCAAATGAGCAACTGGTCGGCGAAATTCAGAGTTCATGGATTCTAAACACCTCTTTCAGAGCTATTTTCCCCAGGTGGAGCCTATGTTAGAACCCTATATAATAGGGAATCAGCGTGCTGAATAATATTTGTCTATTTCAGGCGGATGTATTCTCTCATGATGCGTGGCGAAGGCGGCGGAAAACGCCCGACAATGACCAAGCATAAGATGAAGGTTTGCGCGCTAACTTCAAAGAAAGTTTTGGTGCATTTGGTTTGAAAGGAAAAAATTGTTATTCTTGTGGGTAAATGTAAAATTGGGTTTATTTGCCTAATGTGGGTTTTATAATCTATGTTTGGCGAATTTAGCCAAAAGAAAATGGCCCCTCGGCCTTGGCATTTATGCAGAGATTTATAAAAATTAACAAAATGTTTAGCAAAATAATATTGGCCTAGGGCCAACTTCCGAATGATCGACACCAAGGATAAGCACCATTTCGCGCACCTACAACAAACACATAAAACATCGCCAGCACAACGCAAACACCAAACCCCAATGCCCAAGCCTCGGGCTCGGGCTCACTTCATTGCTACACCACATGACTGTTGTCTCTTATATGCACCTAAAGTCCAGTTCACCATGTGAATGTGGGATTTGGCCCACAGAAAGTCAAAAATATATAAACACAGCGTTTGAAACCTACGCCAGGTGTTGAAATGGTTTAGAGGTGTCCAACGTAAAGAGCATGCATGCATGGAGGGTTATGCCACAGTCGGCCACTATAGCATCTGAGAGCCAGGTCGAAAATGCCATGGAAACAATCAAGCGTGGTTCCACTGCAGTGGGGTTTAAAATTAGAGGGGGGAATTATACTGGCAGTTTTCTCCTATGGCGAGCCTATGAGCACTGAGTCCACAACGCAAACTTTGTGTGATATTACACTTCGATTCGGAGAAGGATCATATGACAGGATTTATGCATAGCTCAGCCAGGCTATCCTTTTTTTCCCACAAGAGACAATCTAATTGCAACAAATGCAACTTACTCCAAAGGCCACTTCTATGGGGATTGTTTATATATGAGATATGGAGAAAACATTCAGGAGGTTTTGAAAAATCCTAAATGGGTTTGTCCTGTTTGTCGGGATATTTTCAAATGCAGATTTTGTAGACAAACGAAAGGATGGGCTCCTACTGGTATTCTTCATAGATATGCAAAAAGTCAAGGTTACAGATCAATTGCACACTATCTGATCCTTTCTCAAAAGTCTTTGGCAAAAGCAAAGAGTGCAGGAGCTGTTTCTGATAACTGCTATTTAGCAGAAGATAAAGATGATGCTTCACCCAATGGTGCAAGAAGATCTCTGACATTTAGCTCTGTTTATGAGACAACAACAGAATCCAATAGTCCTGTGGAGGTAACAAAGGAAGAAAATAGTTCGCCGTCCAATGATGCAAGAAGATTTTGTGCGCTTACTTCTGCTTTCATTTCAACAACAGGATCAGATTGTCAAATGAAGTCAGGTCCAAGCATTTCTCATGCTAACAACTCTCATGAAGATATACTTGTGCCATCAAAGACATTACTAGATTCTTCAGAATGTCGTGATAAACAGTGTGATTTTGGGGATGTTGAAATTATTGAAATAACTGACATGGATGATCACAGTAAGTGTAAAACTAAAAAGATTTCATCAAAGTCGAAGGGTTACGTGAGAGGTGGTATAACACAGCGTCTAAGGCCTAGAGTTGTCACAAAAGCAAGCAGTTGATTAATTTCAAACACCTGTATGACAAATGGTTGAGACTAGTAACCCTCTCGAGCTTATCCTCTGCATGACGCCTCAACAGGGTAATGAACACCTTTATGCTATTGTAAATAGGTTATGTGAGTTAGTGTTTGGTGTTTGGACCCAGTTTTGCTTGGAAGATTATGTCAAAAAAATGCAAGCCTGACTACATTGCTAATGTTATATTGAAAATTAATGCAAAGCTTGGTGGGCTGGAGCATTTTCCTTGTGAGAGGCAAGTTTCCAAGGGATTGCCCAGTCTCTAGTTCTGAAACTAGCAATGCTTATGGGCAATGGTTTACTCCTGATGATGCATAGAGGATCACCAAATCCATGGCAATGACACACAATGCCTCTCATGAAAAAGGAAAAGAGTCTATGTCAAATAGATTTTCTACTGCTGAGGTGAAGGGCAGGACAACCACATAGCTCCAATTATGAAAATTCTCAATTGAGGGCTACTATAGCTGCTAGCCTGGGGAGCCAGAAAGTTTAGAGTTACTATCCGAATTCATTTGGCAGACCTTTTGACTGCATGCATAAAACGTTAGATTATGAAGATCCAGAATTGATGGCTGCTATTGCAGCCAATTTGAAAGATTTTTCTACCTCTGGTAGTTGAAAGCCTGATAATCTATTTGTAGCTTCATCAATGTAATTGTTGGGACAGGAGTCACAATTGTTGCCTCCTTTTGATGCTAATACGGAGGATTCCCTGCCAACCTAAATCACCTCAGGGCACACAAGTGGTTTACAAATTGAAGGCACCAGTCCTACGACAGACAAAAGTTATTATACAAGTGTCATAGTATTATTTGGAAGGATCCCTGCTCATTGGAAAAATATCCCAGCTCTAGTCATTGACTGAAACATGTGGCAAACAGGGAACCCTTCTTCAACAGTGATCCACATATTTGGGTAACAATTGCACAGATGGCAGACAGGGTTTTTCGGTTACAGGGAGGTGGCAGGAGGTTATAGAATTGATCCTCCATCTGGCAGCTGCTTTCAAACAACCTCCAACATTCAACTAATTCAGCATCTATCTGTTTGAATGCCATTAGAGTGGATTTGCCAGCAAACCTCACCAAACTCCAGATGTCGAGCAATAGATATCAAATCTATTTTCATTTTAACTGGCTGTTCGATTTGTTTGAGGAAAGAATTGACATGTGTCGAGTTGTGTAACTGTTTTCTATTTTCAGAAAACAGAGTTATGGGCCCAAGTCTTGAAAGGCTGGGGGGATTTTTCATTATAAATATACTTGTAAAAGAGAGAATGGGGGTTCGAATGGGCTGAAGAGGAGAGGCTCGACCTATGTGAGAGGTCTAGAGATGTAGTTTTCATTTTCTTTACTGGATGATGGCTGTGTTTTAGCTAGAGAATATTTCTCTGTAATTTTAATGAAGGATCAGTAATTAGACATATTTCTTTTACAGGATTCTTGTGCAGTGATATTGGTGGAGTTTCTCCCTGTTAAATGATTTCTTGTCTTCTTTATCAATTTGTTTTCATTTCTTATTACCAGAAGGAGAGTAACAAGGGCATAATTTATCATCAGATACTCTGCCTCTCAACTTGTGGTAATCTTTATGTTTATCTTCTAAAAGGCTAGTTTAGGAATTCTTAGCTGCTCCTTTTCCTGTCTTTTTCCTCACCTATTCCTTCTTCAAACCGATGCCATCAACACTTAATTCGATCCAATATTGCTTCTACCTTGCCCTGTGAAAGCGCTTTGTCCATATCTGAGATTGAATCACCTTGTTTAAAACGCAGACCCCATTTGCCCAATGGCCCTCCTTGTTGTCCCAAATTGACCATTTAAAAATCAAAACCAAAACCCTATACTCTTATAGCTAGCCTAAAATCCATCCCTTACAAACAAAGCTAAATTATAAAGAGAGGTCCCTCTCTGAGTCTTGGAGGGCTAGATCCAAGACTCGAAGCGGTTCGAGGTTACCTCTGTGTTTTCCTCAGCAGCCTTAGGTAAATTACAGAGTGCTAATAGATCTACAGGACCAAGATCACATCAGATGGACAAATTAGAAGATACAAAGCCAGGCTTGTCACCAAAGGCTTTCAACAGGTGCATGGTATTGACTATGATGAGACCTTCGCTCCAGTAGTGAAGATGGATTCCATACGATTGGCACTTTCCATTTCGGAAGCTAAGGGATGGGAAGTTCATCAGATGGATGTGAAGAATGCATTTCTTCATGGTGATCTCTCTGAGGAGATCTGTATGGAGCATCCCCAGGGATTTATGTAGCACTCATCTTTGGTATGTCAAATGAAGAAGTCCCTTTATGGCCTTAAGTAGGCTTTGAGGGCATGGTATGCCAAGATGGACTCCTACCTTCTTTCACAGAACTTTGTTCGTTGTAAATCAGACCCGAATGTCTACATGCTTAGGATGACTGATTCACTTCTACTTCTAGTTCTGTATGTTGATGATTTGCTGATCACCGGTTTCTCGACTTCAACGATTGCTGCAGTCAAGAGGATTTTACATCACATGTTTTTGATGATGGACATGGGTCCGCTACACTTCTTCCTTGGACTTGAGATCAGTCAGGATGCATCAGGCATCAAACTGTCTCAGGCCAAGTATGCATGAGATCTCCTTGAGAGATTTCACATGACAGACTGCAAGTATGCTCCGAATCCTTTCCTATCATGAGTCAAACTTGAGGATGGTGGGGAGACTCCACTGGTTGACAACACACTGTATAGACAGCTAGTGGGGAGCTTGTTGTATCTCACATACTCTAGACCAGACCTATCCTATGCAGTTGGCGCAGTTTCCAGGTTCATGCAGGAGCTGCATGAGCTACATTGGAAGGTTGCAAAGCGTATCCTTCGATACATATAGGGCACCATCATCTTTGGGATTCATTATGCAACAGACTCTACATTATATCTCATCGGGTTTACTGATTCTGACTGGGCTGGCGATAACACTGATCGAAATTCCACGTCTGGTTACTCACTCAGTCTTGGTTTCAGGCCTATCTGTTTGTCGAGTAAGAAGCAAGCTGCCTTTGCTCTACTTTTAGCCGAGGCAGAGTACAGAGGAGTAGTTAACATAACCATTCAGGCTATGTGGCTACAACATTTTCTCACTGAGTTGGGCATTCAATTTCATCGGCTGATCATCATCTGGTGTGACAACCAGAGCACTTTGAAGTTCTGTAGAGATCCAGTTCAGAGGTAGTGGACGAAGCACATCGAGATCCACATGCACTACATCCGGGACTTAGTACACGAGGGGATCATCAACTTACAATTCTATCCTTCAGCAAAACACATGACATACATCTTCACCAATACCTTCATTGAGAAAAAATTCCATTCTCTGCGAAGTCGTCTTGGAGTGAAGGACATAATTGCCTAGAAACTATAGTTCTTCTTTTTACATACATTGTACCTTGAGGGGGGATTTTTCCCATGAGGTTTTCCCTCTTTCCTCACTTTATTTTAGTGTATCTTTTGTATTTGGGTACCTACCATGGCCTGGTTGCCGGGACCCATTATTTATTTTCACCATAGTGATGTTCAGGGGGGATGTTGGAGTTACTTCACACACACCTAGGATTTATTTTTCCTAAGGTTTTCCCTTGTTTATTAGTCATAATTAGTCATTATCCAGTCTCCTATATTTTAGGGGAGAATATTCTACCTGGAGAATATTCTCTTTCAGTTGACACTTCAATTTGACTAGTTGAGTTGAGTTTAGATGCTACATTGGTTTTGTCACCATGCAACATTGGGATCATTGCAATGCTAATTCGCGTAGAAATTTCAATATAAATTATGTATTACCTGGATTCTCCTGATCTAACAATTATATGCCACTTTTAAATACATAATCGCTTCTACTAATATTCTTGCGGAATTTAAAACACGATCGCTAATTGCAATATCAAGAAGAAAGATCAGTTGCACATAACACAGATTTTTTACCGGGAAATCATAAAGATAAAAACCCCACTATCATATATTATGTATATCATGGATCATGAAACAATCTCATACAAAAATCTAATCCAAGAGCTCTCAGTACAATACAATCGTCTCACACTATCATACAAAAATCATCAAATACATGTGCCAATTCTCTGCCTCCAGACAACCTGCCTCCTCTGCGCAATCCCTGCAATGGAAAACCCTACAAATGATTCGAATTCCTCTTGCCTAGGTTGCACATTGCTCATGGGAACATCCACTGTGTGTGTGATTGCATGAGTGCACTTCACTCAAATCACAACTGATAGCCAAACTGTCCCTTTCACCTGTTATCTCAACTGGGTTTCCACTGGATCTGACATGCATGTAGTTAATAGTGGTAAATATTCAGTTGCATGTGAGATCACTGATTATGAATTAATTAATAATTAATTCACTATACTCTCACTAGTGTAAGTTTAGTTACAACTAGTACAACTGAGCTTAACTCACTTAACTGAGTTAAACTATTTCACAACTCACATAACTACACTTATAACTCTGTTACAACTTCAAGTCACTTAGTTACAACTAATTCGACTTCCATGTCCCACCAGTCAACCTTTGAACTCAAATTTCCTATAGCTAACTGATTTTCCATTTCAGTTAACTATTTCAAGTAATTATGAGATAATAGATTAATATTTATTGTTCAATTTATTTAAGGGAAAAATAAATTAGACACACATTTCTTGTTGAATTTTCAACAATTCGACCTTTCCTTGGTATCATCACTAGACTGGCGCATTACCCTTGATTCCCCGAGTTAACTCCTCACTACTCTCTGTTCAATCAGTTAACTGAAGACTAGTTGACTAGTTAACTCAACTAGGTGGCAGTTCACTCCCGTAACTTCCTGAGAGACTAGACTAGGTGGCAGTTCACTCCCGTAATCGCTGGTGTATGTCCAGATCACTCTAGACCATCAATATGGCGCATTGGTTCTCCTCTAGTGCGCACTCATTGAGTTATACAAAGTATATCATGTGTAAATTATTCATTATTCACAATGGTTAATGATAATTCTTTCATTCTTTCTCTCATTCTTCTTCTTTCTCCAATTCTTTCTGCAAATGTGTGTATTATTGTTTAGCTAGATCTATTCCGTGCAGGTTCAACACATTTACAATTTTTTTAATCCACTAAAAATTACAAGACTATTGAGTGACAACTTGATCATCTTGACATATTTACCCATGCAAAGACATATCATGAGTTTGATAATGAGATTCCACATAAGGGGGGATCCTTTTCTTGGATCAATCTATGGAATCTCCTTTTGAAGTTCTGTATCCCCCTCATGTAAAATATATAGCCACCTCATCAGAACATGAGATTGAATTGGATGATGTGATTGGGAGAATTGAAAGGTTGAATCTTGATGGGAA
The DNA here is from genome assembly GCA_009831015.1 of Picea engelmannii. Classification (NCBI taxonomy): domain Eukaryota; kingdom Viridiplantae; phylum Streptophyta; class Pinopsida; order Pinales; family Pinaceae; genus Picea; species Picea engelmannii. The sequence continues at coordinate 1,107,811 of ML780578.1, forward strand.
TGCAACACAATATCAATCAATGGAGAAACCTTGAACATCACAAAAATGTCCAAAGTGGCTCATAAAGACACTTGAAAGTATTCATCCTGATAAGGTTGGAAAGACAGAAACCAAAAGATCAACAAGACAAGATGATGCAGGTGATGTAGATAATTTAGATTCAGGTGATGTCAATGGTATGCATGTTTTATATGATTGTGAATTCAATTTATCTACTAACTTTGAACCCATTCGATTTTAAGAAGTTGTTTCGCATTATCAATGGAAATAGTCTATGTAGGAGTATGATGCTCTCATCAAGAATGGGACATGGAAGTTGGTGGATCCTCCATTTGGGACCAAATCAATTGACTACACCTACAAGAACAAGTACAAAATAGATGGTTCACTTGACAAGAAGAAGGAAAGGCTTGTGGAAAAATGAGATGCACAAAAAGAACGAATAGAGTTGATGAGACTCCCCCCCATATAAAAATGGGCTACCATCTGTGCTTTGTTGGCTTTGACAACACATAATAGGTGGAATATCCATCACATGGATGTGAATACAACTTTATTGAATGGATATTTGAAAGAGAATGTTTACAAACCTCAACTAGAAGATTCCCTATGAATGATCAAGAACATAAGGCATGCAAGCTCATCAAATCTTAGTATGGTCTAAAACAACATGGTATGAAAAGTTCTCTGAGCATCCTTTGAAGCTCAATTTAAAAATTTTAATCTTGATGATACAACTTTGTTTGTCAAGAAAGTTGGAAAAAATTTGTATTTCTTGTGGTGTATATAGATTGTATTTTGATATTAGGGAACATTGAAGCATATATTGCATCCATAAAAGAAAGAACTGAAGAAAGGTTTTGGGATGACATACATGGGAAAGCTTCACTACTACTTTGGTTATTGAAGTAACTTAGAATCCAAAACATATATTCATTTCCCAAAAGGACATTGGAAAGTTGTTGAATAAATTTGGCATGAATGATTGTAATCCATGAATTTGGAGATATCAGCTGCATCCTCAACGGCTATGGAATTTATGCAGAGTTCTCCTACGAAAATTATAGCTGTCATTTGCATAGCATTGCTCTTCTGCGGCACCATGAACTCGGAGGCAGTACAAGCTCAGAAAATCGATCACTTCCTATTGGCTCTGCAGGTGGATTCGACCACAATTCCAAAATAAAAAATACTCGTCAAATTCTGCATATCTTCGAATCTCATTGACTATAGAGCTTGCATTCCTATCATCGAAATAACTTGACGATCTGATTTGTGTGTTTTTTTAACAGTGGCCGGGATCCTATTGCAGTAACACAAATTCCTGTGTCCTCTATCCTCCTCCAGAGAATTTCTCAATCTACGGTCTATGGCCAAATCCAAATTCAATCAGCAAGACTGCTACTTCCTTCAATTCTTCTCAGGTGTTTTAGACTAAATCACATAGACATCCAGCAGTAATCTAACTATAAGCATAGATCCATTTTAAGCTAGATTTATTAAACATATCTATCTGTTAGAAAAAATGCAAAAAGCTGAGATTGATTAAGCATAGATACTTACTGATTTAAAAGAAATAAAATATACCTTTTTTGTTACATATTTACTGTGTATAAGCGGGTCGAATCTCATGTGCAGATCAGTGATCTAAGAAATAGGCTGAACTTAGAATGGCCATCGCTGGCTCGGCCGAGCTGTGATAATACGTGTTGGACGATATCCAGACGGGGCGCTATTCAAGTTGGACGATATCCAGAATATATTGAAAACTGTTACAAAAGGATATATGATTGAATGTAATCAATATAACCAGCTGAATCAGATTTATTTATGTGTCGATGGGAATGCTTCGAATTTTATCCAGTGCCGTGGATTGAAAGATTGTGAATCAGGTGTGGTCAGATTTCCTCCATTAAAACCCGATAGATATACTCACTATGCAAATTGAAATACATGGGAAATTATTGGACTTCAACCTGCCTTGCGTTACTACCCTGTATCAAGGAACATGTCCACAATTAAGAGATCAGAGTTTATAGGATATGTTTTGCCTACGTTTCTATGTATTTTCATGGAATCAACGAATATAATAAAATACATTTAAGCATACGCTTCTGCTTGGCATTTTCATTTAATGTTTACATTATACAGTGATTTTGGATTAGAGTATATACAGTGATTTTGGATTACAGTATACTTTACTTTATTTTCAATTCAACTAAATGAAGGTGAAAGTGATTTTGGATTGTCATTTTATAGCAATGGAAACGATATGAGCTTGAAAATAATTCATTTACAGAATGTCTGTGAATGTATTATTTTATACACAATATATATACACACTTTTATGTATATATGGCTTTTGTGAAATGTTCTTACACTAGATATGCTTGTAGTGGTGGTCTTTCCACGATAGTAAATTTTGACTATTTATAGAATAATGGTTTCTTTTTAACTGTTTTATGTTTTCTTTGCACTTGTTATGTTTTATTGGACATATAATGATATGCCCGAGCTATTACTATGTGCTTATTATAACGCAATTTTCAGGGAAAAGCTACTCATGTTTTTTTGTTTTGAATGGATTCTATAGGCAATATGTTAGCTTCGGGATTTGGAGTAGAATAGGTGGTCTCAAGCTTTTGTTAGAGTTTTGTGTGGCTTTTATACAGTATTGGTGGGTCACATTTAAAAGCTAGGAATTATATTTTCACAGCTTTGCATACCTGCAAGGTTGTGACATCTACTCATATAGGATGTTGAGTATATTTTCACAGCTTTGTATATCTGCAAGGTTGTGACATCTACTCATATAGGATGTTGAGTTGTCTACCCATATAGGATGTTGAGTTGGTTTTGAGATGTTTCATATTACAAGTATAGTTTTAAGGAAAGCTAGTGGTAGGTATTATTTTTTAAAGGAGAGAGTTTTTTAGCGGTCAATATCCATCTTGCTACGCAACATTGAATGCTCCGGTGGGTGGTCAATTGGCCATCGAATTCCAAAACAATTTGAATCCGATGGTCGATACACCACCTCCTACATTCTTCAATGATCGGTAGTAGGGTGGATATTGTTCATTATGTTCTTCTTCCATCTCATATTTTTTGAACCAGAATTTCAATGTAAATATTTACACTATTTGATAAATATACATGTTATTTTTGGGGGGGTAACTATCTCACTCCATTATGTTTTGAGGGGGATTTTATATTTCTAGGGACATTGGTGTTACAATATTATAATATGGTAAGGAAATTCATGTAGAATTAAAAGTTCATTTAAGGAACCTATGCTATAGCACATGTATAGGGGTATTAAAGAATATCCCTAATTTTATTTCTATTGCTACAAATTTCAATGTTAATACTTTTCCCAAATAATCTTTCCAAATAAAATAAGTCACTATTTTTTTTAATAGGAACTAGTAAATTATAATATAAAAAATGACTCCAATGAAGCTGATAACACTGTAAATACATATATAAAGTTTGCAATCTTCAAACATACATCGGTGTTACAATATTATAATATGGTAGAGAAATTGATGTGGACTTAAAAGTTCATTTCTAGCGAACCTATGCTATAGCACATGAGTTCATAGGGTATTAAAGAATACCCCTAATTTTATTTCTATTGCTCAAAATTTCAATGTTATTGCTCCTCCCAATGCATCTTTTCAAATAAAATGAGTCCCTATAAAGTTTGCAATCTTCAAACATACATTGGTGTTACAATATTGTAATATGGTAAGGAAATTGATGTGGACTTAAAGTTCATTTAGTGAACCTATGCTATAGCACATGTGTTCATAGGGTATTGAAGAATACCCCTAATTTTATTTCCATTGTTCAAAATTTCAATGTTAATACTCTTCCCAATACATCTTTCCAAATAAAATAAGTCACATTTTTTTTAATAGGAACTAGTAAATTATAATATAAAAAATAACTCTGATGAAGCTGATAGCACTGTAAATACATATATAAAGTTTGCAATATTCAAACTATCCATGTATGTCCATAAGATTATACAAAGCTTACTAATTCCCTTTGATAAAAATTTCTAGATGTATCTACTACTCTAAATCCTATAAAAGAAACCTAATATATTGATCATTTTAAAAAATATAGCCTAGAAATGGAAATGATGACTCTCTGCTTCATCCAATCCTATAGTGTTGCATGCTAGTTCCCGTTCTACAATGTCCATGGCTTTTATCCTCCAAATTAATGTATTATCATCCCTATTTTCGCCATGATCTGAAATCTTTTAGTTGGAATCAATTGAATGAGCATCCTTGTTCATGGTTTCTACTAGATTTTTGAGGAGATTGCACTCTGTTTCTAAAATAACTATCTATTGTTTGGCCCACAAAAGGGTATTCATAATTTCTTCTATTTTCACCATATATTGTTTCTTGAATTCACTAAATTTGGTAATGAGAGAGAATATGGAAGCTCTATTTCCTTGCACCATATCCTCATGGGATCTTAAAATTCTCCTTAACTCCAATAAGTCACAAGGATCCATAATGCACAAGAAGACTAAATGCAGTGGGGCTAAGGGATGAAACGATTATAGTTTTTGTAGTAAATAAAGAACAAAAGAAATTCCTAGGGTTTGAAAAGACAACGCTTGTCCAACAAATAGTGTATCTTTTCAAATCGAGAAGAAATAGTATGTTCCAATTTTATCCTAGGAGGTGAAACTTTTCACCCAATGAGGAAACTGAACAATGGGAGGATAGACTCAAGACTATTCATACAAACAACAAATTTGAATCAAGAACACTAAACCAATATTGAGGTTGAAAGAACACTAAATGGAACTAAGAGTCCAATACTAGAATGCCAAAACTAGTGGTAAATTCCCAAGAATTTAAGAATCAAATATTCATGATATAACTGAGATCCTTCAAAACAAGAGAAGATTAAACTACTAACAGTCACAAACCAAGCCTTGTAGAAATTCAGATGCATAAAAAACAATGAGAAGAGGAACAAAGCAGGAGCCAACTTGAAAAGAAGAAATCATGAAAGCTTAACATGATCATGATTGGATGAAACTTGTATGTCCTCAATCCCACTTTCCTCAAGTTTAAATGACTTCATGGATTCAAAACCACTGACCCTTGTAGCATGAAACATTTGTAAGGGGATGCTAAGTCTCTTCATGTTAAATGTTCTTCCTTGGTGAGTGACCTTGCACATGAGTAACATATGTTGAGTTATGAGGGAAGTACTTGTCATTGAGTTTGAAGTACCTGTCACTATACTTGTCCAATGTATATCATGGTCCTATGAAGATTTATGAATCTTACACCATATTTGTATATAATGTAGGTTGTGCATCAATATAATAGTCATGAATTAAAATTATATATATATATATATATATATATATATATATTGGGGAGATTAAGGAAATGCTCAAAGGAATTTTGAAAATTTTTGATCATCCAAATTGTCCTCATGTGATCTCCAATGAAGAAGATTTTTCTAACGATGAAGCTAGATTTCAAGAGTGTCTAATTGTTCCTCCCATAAAATAGGAGGATTCCAAAGAAATGTCCAATGAAGAGTCCATTTCAGAGTCAGACTCAGACTCAAAATATGAGGGTGCATAATATGCTCATGTTCTATCCTTGGAGGAATCCTCTTAATTATGATACTCATATGGAATACATTAAATAACTTCAAAAATATAGCCATGAGGTGATCAATGAAAAATCCATACACAAAGGGTTCATAAAATGTCCAACAATACTTGAAAGTGAAAGCGAAGTCGAAGTCGAAGACAAAGCGCAAATATTGATGACATTGAGAGAAGTGAAAAGATTCTCAATATTGATGAGATTTTCTATTCAATTTCACATATATTTATATTGGAACCAATTGGAATCCCTACATCTTCCCTTATCTATGATAAAGATTTAGTAAACGATCTGTATGGGCTAGAATATTTGTAGCCTGATTTCAGAATGTTCATCAAAACAGAGGAGTGTATCTCCCTCTATGACCTCGATCTACCCTTTGAATTCATATCAAATGGAGAGGGTCTCATGGAAACGATAAATTTTGTTTTCAGGGGATCCAACAATGCCCATGAATTGAACAGAGGGATTTAAAAAAAACCATGGTTGTCGAGGAACATATGCAACATCCATTGATTGGGCAAGTTCTTATATTTCCCACATCACTCTTCCTTTCGAGTGATCATCTCAGCATCTATCGTTGCTTATCCCCACAATGAGTATGAATTACATGTCCTTGTAGACATACACCTTGAATATTCCCTACTCAGACCAATACCAATAGAATGTGGCTCCGAGAATGGGGATTTCATAGTAGAATTGATAAACCTAATGCACACACTTTTGATGAGAAAACCTAATATTTATGTAATGGAAGGAAAGTTGAGACAAATTATAGAAGCACTTGTCTCTTATCTATGGCCTATGCAACATGATCTCTAGTGCAACTACCCAAATCTATTGATATCCTTATAGAACCTATATAATAATGAGTAATTATGTGAACATATGGTTGATGAAGAGATAATGGATAAGTTATTTAGTGTATTGGATTTCTTGATTTCATCTAAGGAAGATGTGTTAGATAATATTGAGGAATGAAATGATTTCTAGGTACTAATATTTTTTATTGATGTCACTCAACATAGACCACTCAAATTGAGTTTAAATTTTTTTGATAGACTATGCGAACATTTCGAATGAGCATGTGCATAGATGGATGGATTTCCTAAAGGAAGGTAATGCACCATTGATAATTGTAGCATACATGACCACCCAATTTCCTACCGGGATGGTTGGGCACTAGAAATGTTTTTCCAATTTTCACCCATAAAATTTAACTTTGATACCCTAATATATATACCATGTCTTATCTTGATATTAAATGAATTTATGCATCATAAATGACAAGTAGACTCATGCAAAAATCATATAAATACATATAACTATAATAACATTTTTATTAAATATTATTCACAACATTTTAAACAATATAATACACCAAAATAACACAATTATAGCATAGAATCCATAAGACTTATCTTTATAAAAAAGAATCACCAACTACCTGCATATAAGAGATGTTACTCCCAACCGTAGACTCTATTTTACTATCTCTTCCTACAACATGCCACCCCCAAGTCGGGGATTCCACAAGGACAAATGATCTCCTACGATTGGCTACAATTCCCTCATATAACCCAATACCCAAAATGATATGCTATGTTCACTCACATAGTGATCCCAGCTCACGATCTCTATTTCATCTTCAACATGCACAACCCAAAGAAGTGGATCCCCTTCTCTACAATGCAATTCCTCATACTATCTCACCTCTTTCTTGGGATATAGAACATACTATATAGGAAATATCTTTGCTAGGATTTATAGGTGAGCACCAACAACCTAATTCTCAACATGAACTTACAACCAACACAACAAACTTCTATTGCAGAGTTCAATATTAGGTCACTCCCTCTAGACTATAGTTCAAATAATGTAGAATGATGAATATAATGATTTATGACTTCCCAAAACTAAGGAATAAATATGCATGTTTTTAACTTTCCACTCAAGGAATTCCACCCAACTACTTTGGCATGCATCCCAAACCCGATATTCCTTTAACATAAGCTAAGGTAAATACTTTGGCTTATAATAAAATATTACTATTTGGATTTTGGCCTATTTGATTCCCCTAAGCCTCGTCTCATATTTATTTCTTGTGGAATAATAACCCCCTATGTTCATTCCCCTCTTGTATTGTATCCAATGGTGTATTTTATTAACAATTTTGGTGTACATATTTGCATAGTTGGCCATTATTCATTTTGTTCAATTTTTTGACTTGATGATATATATACAATTACATTACATTTATAGGAAACAAAACCATGGTGTTACATTCCCCTCCTTACTTTTTCACTATCCTTAGTGCACATCACAATATAGGTGTTTACATATATACATATTTTTACATCAAAATAGCTATGAGTATTCTTTCCACATTGCATATTCTATCTCTTTTTGCATCCTCAAGATTGTAGTAGATCCACTAGAACTTTACCTTTCTAATGGATTTGTTTTGGAACAACCTAACTTTCTGATCCAAGATGCACACTAACTCTACCTGGAAGTCCCCTTTGGGATCCACTCGAATCAGAGTCCAATCAATGACAAGGTTAGGATCATGTAGATGCTTTCTCAATGAAGACACATGAAATACATTATTCATATGTATGAGAATAGGAAATTCAAGAACATATGCAACTAACTATTAGAAAAACAAGATCGTGGAGCGATAAATAAAAAAAATGCGGAAATAAAACACAAAAGAGACATAATAAAATAGAGACATAGATATACGTGGTTCACCCAGTGTGGGCTACGTCCACTAGAGAAATTTATAGGTCCTTCCTTTATTATTATCTACCGAATGAAGGGATGCAACCTAGAACACACCTGCTATAAATTCCTCTTATTTCTCTCAAAATATCCTCTCTCAGAATACAATATTCACTCTCATCCCCATCTGCAATAAAATTCCCTCATACAAAAAATAGGGTTTCCTTTTAGGGAAAAAATCCCTAACATAAATTCTACTGTCAGATCTGCGACCTTATAATGAATGGTCCAGATTGACTACGAAATTACAATATTTTACAAAGATTTTTTTTGCAAAAAATTTGCTTCGGGGGTGTTGCCCCTGAATCCCCCACCAGGGGGGGGGGGTGGGGGCTCAACCCCCTTGACGATAAAAGTGTGGGGGAAATCCCCCCCACACCCCCCCATTAGGAAATGGGATCCAAACGCGACTGAAACAAACCTCTGAATCAGGAAGATAATTAGGCTCCACAACCAACACTAACCCTATCCTATCCAGTATCTCAAATCGTCCACAATATCTTACTTCCAACTTGCTACAAATCCAAAACTATAGTGAACTTTTCTATAGATTCACTTTCAGAAATACAAGTTATCCCACTTGGAATTTTTAGGCTACTCTTCCCTTGTCAAGATAGATTTTCTACCTTTTTTTTTTTCCTCAGAAAAAAGTGTATTTTTCATTATGATAATCAAAATTACATTTTGTAGATACACCTTCTGGTGTATTCTTGTGATATAGTATGTCTACATACTTCATATCAGGTGGTTCTTTATTCTTCATCCCATGGGATTTTACATAGTCATTCCCAAAACATCTGTAATGCTACAATGTACTGAGTATAGTCCTCAGTTTGCATAGTATCCTTCATAGATTTTGTATCCAAAATCTTGTAGAATTACATTCATTTACAAAAAAGTTCTCTATTGTTCATGTGTTTGTTCGTTTATGGACTCTTTGATCTTCCAGTGGCCCATCTCCATGTATGTGCCCTTTTTCGATGCCTTGTCTGCTTCTTTATTCCTTTCCCTGTAGACATGTTGACAGGAAAATAAGTCAAAAAATTTCTGCAGTGATTTTATGTCTTCCACAATATTGGAAAGTTTGATATTATTGCATCTTTGAGTTTCATTTATCCAGTTTATTGCATTTTTTGAGTCTCCAAAAACTGATAACTTTTTGCAGTCTTTTTCAAGGGAAAAAACCATGAGAAGTTTGAGGCTCATTAATCCCGCATAATTATTAGTTCCATTTCCCAAACCAGAAGATAAAGTGAAGGAGTGTGTGTCTGAGAAGTATAGTAAGCCTCCTCCTCCACATGTGTAGTGTTGGGAAGCTCTGTCAAAAAATCCCCAAGGTGTGGATTTTTCTATGTATACTTCTTTTATTACTCTGTTCTTTGTTCTTTCTTTTGAGGGAAAGGAAGAGAAAATTGACAGATTGTTTAGTGAGGTTTTCTCATGAGAAATGGTCACTTATTTGAAGATGGCTTCATTTCTTGCTAGCCATACTCCCCAAGTGATTAGTAACGGGAGTAATCTATAAGTTTTGTAAGAGGAGTTTTCCCACCAGTTCTTCCAGGCTTGTTCCAAGGTGTGGCCTTCCCACTGAAAAGGGAATTTCAGAGTGCATGAAACTCTTGCCCAGACCAATTTTAGATAAGTGCATTCAAGAAAGAGATGTTGCACCATTTCTCTCTCTGTCTTGCACAATGGGCATCTGCTTCGTCCGACAAAATTTATTTTTTGTAAAATATCCCAGGTTGGGGATTTATTTGAAAGCACACACCACCAGAAGAGTTTTTCCTTAGCAGGACCATTGATCTTCCAAATCTTTTTCCACCACCAGACTGGTTCAACTTCTGAGAGTTCTTGCATTAGCTATGAATAACCTTCCTTTGGAGTGTAGATACCAGACTGATTTTTGTCCCAAACCAGTTCATCTTCTTGTTCTCTTATCCTGATTTGTGAATGAAAAAGGGCATTTCAATAATTCTCCAATTCTGTTGAATCATCTATGTTTAAATTAAGAGTAGAGGCAGTTTTCCACCCTTGAGCCCAAAGGGTAGTGGAGGGCTAGTCAACAAGTGAGTTTAAGGAGCTCAATCCTTTTTTCTTTAAAGTGACTAGTAGATGATCTGAGAGTAAGTGTTTTCCTTTGCTTCCTGTCCAAGGATTAGTCCCTAGCCTTACTCGGAGTCCGTTTCCTACCTTCCAAGCAAGACCACCTTCCATTACAGGGAAAGATTTTATCACTGCCTTCCAAATCGTTGAGGCACCTCTGAGAGTTTTCTGAGTTCTTCTGATCCAAGACTCCAGGGTGTCTGGTTCAATGTATTTTTTTATGACAACCTTTGTCCAGAGACTATTTGTAGAAAGAAGGCACCAACCCCCTTTAGCAGCTAAGTCTTTGGAGAAAACATGTATATATTTTTAGGCCCCAACCGCCTAAAGATTTTGGGACTGCAATCCTTTTCCATATTACCCAAGGAGTCACATTTGTATATTTCTTTCCACTTCACATAAATATGAAAGAGAGTTTTCTAGCTGCCTCCAAAGTTCCTTTTGGGATCCAAGATAGAGACATCCAAAATACTGGGATGGCTTCCAAAACTGATTTTACTAGTACCAATCTGCCAGCTCTGGAAAGCCATTTGTGGCTCCATGAACATAACCTTTTTTCTAATTTCTTAAGTATCCAAGACCAATCCTCCTTTCTGTAATCATTTGGTTTCAAAGTGAATCCCAAGTACTTGAGTCCTTCATCAATCGTTTTCTCTTCAAAAGGGAAGTGAAGTTTGTATCAACTTTTTTCCATTTCTGAGAGACAAAAGGTGGTGAGAGTAGACTTTCCTTCATTCATTATCATTCCTATAGCTTTGGAGAAGAGTTTCAGAGTGTTATTTAGATTGTCAGCTTACCCTCTAGTTCCTACAGAGAAGGCAAGGATGTCATCTACAAAGAGAAGGTGGGTTACATGAAGTGCATTGGAAATATTGATGCCTAGAAAAGACCCAGATCATTTTTTCTGCTGCTTAATCCTTCAGAAACAAGAAGAAACAGAAGAGGGGAAAGTGGATAGCCTTGTCTTAAGCCTCTTTCAGATCTAAAAAAGTTCGTGGCTGGCCCATTTATGAGGACTGAGAAAGTTATAGTTGTAATATAGCACATGATCCATCTAATAAATGGAAATCTAAAGCCTAAATGTGTTAAAATAAATCGTAAATAGAGCCAACTTACCCTGTCATAGGCTTTGGAAAGATTGATTTTAAGAACCACACTCTTTAGCTTCCTGGTCTTTATACTGTGTAGGGATTCTTGTGCCACTCCAATTGCTTCGTGTATCTGCTTGCCCTCTAGGAATCCAAATTGTTCCAAGGAGATTTTGTCAGAAAGTACAGTCTTAAGTGTTCTGGCTATGACTTTGGAGATGATCTTGTAGATGCAATTACACATGGAGATAGGTTTGAAGTCATCCAGGGTGTCCGGGTTATCCTTCTTTGGAATAAGGGCAATAAAAGTTGAGTTTAAACTTAAAGGAATTTGTCTAGTAAGCCTTGTCTCTTCAACTAGGCTTAGTATATCTTGTCCAATAGAATTAAAGAAGCCCAGGAAAAACTCAATTTTCTATCCATCTGGTCCTAGGCTTTTGTCCTTTTGAAAACTATTCAATACAGCCTTAAGTTCTTCTAGTGTTACCTTTTCCATAAGCATTCTATTATCTTCCTCACTAGTAAAGCTCGAAAAGTATTGTACCATTCGAATCACTTCTTCAATAGTGGCCTTGTTTTCTGCTTTGTAGAGATCCTGGAAGAACTTTTTTCCAATTTTCGCCATTCCTTCAAAGGTATGTTCCTTTTTTCCGTCTTGATCCTTTAACTTCTAGATTGAGTTTATGCACCTTTTGCCTTTTGCGTATGCTTGGAAGAATTTTGTGTTCTCATCTCCACTCTTCATCCAGGTGGCTCTTCTTTTTAATCTCCATGTATCTTCTTTTTCCTTTAGTAGTCTGTTTCTCCTTTCTTCCAATTTTAGCAGATTTAGTTTGGCATTTGTTGTATCAAATCATCCACCCTAATCTTCCGAAATAAGGTTTAATTTTGATTCTACTTCCTTCAATTCCAAATCCTCTTTTAGGAGTTTCTGATGTGCCCAGGTATTCGTCTTCTCTTTGATAATGTGTAGGTTTTTTACAAAATGTAGACCTGCCGTCTCATTGCTTCCTGGGTTATAGTATTGCCAATTTCCCTTAACCAACTTTAAAAAAGTTTCATCACTGAGCCATGCTCTATTTCATTTGAAAGGACTGGGTGACTTATCCAATCCAGTTCTTAGTTCAAGGAAAATTGGGTAATGATCCGAGATTCCCCCGTGTCCTATCCATTGTTTCAGTTGAAAGGATTTTTCAAGAAGAGTATCCTTTATCAAAAAATGATCCAGTCTTTTTGCAATGATGTCTTCTCCCACTCTGTTGTTTCTCCAAGTTGGTTTGAATTTAACCGGCTCAATATCCAAAAGATTGTGTTCATCCAATTTTTGTGTAAAGTAGGTCGAGAGGGGGTCTGATCTCGCATGGGATCCCCAAACTTTTTTAATGCCTAAAGAGAAATTTAAGTCTCCTCCTAGGATTAAGTGTTTTTCTTTTAGGAAGGAATTGTTGAAGACATCATCCCAGTAAGGGCCTCTATTGTGATGGGGGCCATAGATGTTTACAATATTGAGGGGGTCTTCAAGTTCTTTTGAGAAGACTGTGATCCCAAGTCCAGATTCAAAACCCCAATGGTTAAGGAATTTTATAGTGCAACAATTCCATCTAATAGCTAGTCCTCCAGATCTCCCAATAGAGTCCACGGTAATGAAGCTCCAGTCCGGTAGAAGCAAAGAGAATATGTTTTCAACTTCCACCCCTTCCCCCAAGGTTTCTTGAAGGAGAAGTACATCCAAATGTTCTGTGAGAATCATCCTTTTTAGGGTTGGTTTTCTAAGGGGACCAACCAAAACCCTACAATTGAAGGGAAAACACTTCATCAAGACCCCTTTCCCAAGGCTAACCTTGATCTAAGTGTTGTTTCAATAGAGACCTATTTCTCTGCTAATAAGTCAATTCTGGCTCTCTTCTGTGCTTTTGAGAAGAAATATTTCTTGCCTCTGCCAGTTTTTTCTGATGGAATTGGGTTCGATGCTAAACCTCCTGTGTGTCCTCTATTCTGTGATCTTAAGAAGTATCTTCTTGTGGGGGTGTCTATCGAAGAGGTAGCCGAATCATCCGAGGCAGGGGTAGGAGAAAAATCTAGTTTTACCAGGGGAAGGAGGGAGGGAGAGGAGGTCGGGGTAAGATCTGGGCAACGGGGGGTCAAGGAAGGAGGTGGAAAGTGGGGTTGAAGAGAAAACAAGGGAGGGAACGGGGGAAGGGATGGTGAGAGGAGCCACTTAGGAATTTTAATAGACAAATTATTTATTAAAACAATAATAGAGGGGGAAGGGTTAGATGAAGTACCCATGACTAGGAAGGAAGAGTCTTCTATCTGAACTGGAACTTGATGGATTAGGCACATGGTAGCCAACTCTATCCAGGGTTGGACCAAATCTTCGGCCAAAACTTCGGTGAGGCATTTCATTTGACAACCCTGCTCCTTTTGTAAGTAGGGATAATGAGTCGAAGATCCAACATTCTTGTATGAATCTTTATTCCTCCCATATACCATTCCTCTGGTTCTTAGAGGGAGCTTGCAATTTTTAATCAGATGTCCATACTGATGACATCTTCGACATCTGAAAGGAATGTTCTCTTAGTCCAATTTTTGGCATATTTGTAGTCTCCCCAGGTGAGATCCATCTCTTCCCCCAAACCTTCCCTAAAATTCAAATTAACCAAAATTATTAAAACCTTCCTTTGTTTTGTTTCTTCATATGTCATATCCGCATCCAAGAAATCTCCTAAGAAATTCCCAATTTTTTTGAAGTACTCAAAAGACCATAGATGGAAAGGAAGTGCTGGTAGTCTTACCCAGACCAAGATTTTTTCAAGGCGTTCTGTACTTGCGTCAAAAAGAAGATTCCAAGGTTTGAGAAGCATCAGAGAATTGTTGATACTCCAAGCTTTACTTAGTGCCCATTTGGAGTGTTCACTGTTCTGGAAGGTGAAGGCATACCAATTCCTGTTTAATTACACTAGTTTCGGTCAGTATCCGAGCTCATCCTGCCAAGCATCATGCATCCAATCTTGGATGGTTTTTACCACGAAGACCTTTCCATTCACTCTTCCAACATTTTTTTGGCTTGCCATAAGTGTGACCTGGCTGAAATCCACGTCTTTACCGAGAGTTAGTTTTCCAATTTTTCCTTTGTTCTTTAAGCTTTTCCTTTTCAACCTAGGCCTTGTTTCTCTATCTCTGACAGCTCCTTCTGAATTATTTAAGTTCTTCTTTGTGTGTTCTCTGGTGGAGAAAGACTGTTCAAATCCACTATACTCATCCGGTTCCAGCCGGGCAGAGATAAAACCCTTGCAAGAGGAGAAAGGGACCGCAGATGGTCCTGAATAAGAAGAGACTAGGGGGTCGGTACCTTTTCTGGAGGGGTGGCCCAGGCGGGTGAGTTCTGGAGAAGTGAGACCTCTTGTTATGGAGTTTACCTACACTAGGTAAGTAGCTTGAGGTGGACTTAGCAGGGGGAGAGCACAGGCAGGCGTGCTTGTAGGCTTGGTCACCCACGGTTCTGGAAAAGCTTCAAACATTAGTCCATATAGAAGAGTGGGTAGTGGGGGGGGGGAAAGGGTTCGGCCTGGGGAGGAGTGGAAAGGAAGTCACCAGAGTTCGCCAGCTGTACGAGAGGTCCTCCATATTCTAAGAAATCTGCTACCACAACGTCTGTCATAACTGTCTCCATGTCGTCAGTGAAATGCGCGGTGACTGGGAGGTCTTCCATGGTCGGGAGGGAAGGGGTAGACCGCCGGGGAAGGGGAGGGGGGAAGGGTCAGACCTAGAATAGGAAGGAGTAGAGTTTAACCACATGCCTAGATTTTCTACCTATCCCGAGATACCTTCAATTTTTGTTTTATTTTTATCATTTGTTCTTCCATATACTTAAGAGTCTCAAGCCAAAGAACTATTCCTTCTACTAGATTTTCCTAGTGCAATGGGGTATTACACTTTATAGCATACAATGCTTCAAATTAGGTCATTTTCAAGTATGTATAATACCCATTTTCGTATGCAGAGTCAACTAAATGTAAATACTCTTCCCATTTGTATGGCTTATCCATCACATACATTATCAACATGTCCTCAATCACCTAATTGAATCTCTCTATATTCCCATCTATCTGTGGATAATAGGCTATATTGAGGTTCAAATTTGTGCCAAATTCCTTAAACAACACTTTCCAAAAGTTTGAGCTAAATTTGGAATCTCTGTCTAACATAATTGCCTTAGGTACTCCACATAGCTTGGAAATTTATTTCATGTACTTTTTGCAATGTTGGCTACCTTATGTGTCATATTGATTGTAATAAAGTGTGCAACCTTTGTATTCTTATCCACCACTACCATGATGTAATAATGTTTATCCAATTATTAGGAAAACTTGGTGATGAAATCAATAGTAACAACCTTCAATTTTCTCTATGGAATGGCCAATGACTATATAAATCCAACTAGGTGTCTGTTCTCAACCTTTACTCTCTAGAATTCCATACATTTGGATATGTAATAAACCACGTATTTCTTTATGCATGGCCAAAAATATCATCCTCTTATTGATGAAATTGTCTTTTAATATGCTAGGTGTCCAACATATGGAGCATTATGTGTCTCTTTTCGTGTAAAATTCCTTAATTCATTTGAATTATGAATATAAACCATATTCATGTACACGAGTATCATATCCTCTTCCAACCTATAATTTTTTAATTTATGCTATAAATTATCTTGTTGTACACTTTCCTTGACTTGTAGATAATGTTGGTGTGTAACAACAACTTCTAAAATTCTACTCTTTAAACATGAACTATACATGCTAATGGCTATAGCATGCATCTCATGCACCCTCTTGCTAAGTGCATCAACCACTTTATTCTCTTTTCCTTTGATATGATTTATGTTGAAGTCATATTTAGTAATAGATTACAACCATCTAACTTGTCTGACATTTAATGTTGTTTTCTCAATAAAATATTTTAGACCACTATGGTCTATGCTCATCTCAAACCTTTTTCCCATGAGAAAATTCCTCCACATATATAAGGCATGAACTATGTTTTCCAAGTCTATATCTGTGTGGCATAGTTCCTCTCATGCTATTTAAACTTCCTCGACTCATAACATACCAGATGCCCATTTTGTGTAAGGACTCCACAAATCCCTTCCTTTCATGAATCAACACAGACTATGAAATCCTCGTTTCTATCAACACATTTTAATATTGGTGCACTTGTTAACAATTCCTTCAAGAGAGGGAAACTCTCTTCACACTTGGAGGTCCATTCAAACTTTATCCCCTTATTTTTCAAATAAGTGATGGGATGTGAAATCTTTGAAAATCCTCCAATAAAACTCCTATGGTGTCCAACTAATACCATAAATGATATGAATTTTGTAACATTCCTTGTTGTTGGTCATCCTCTAATGGATTTAATCTTATCTAGTTCCACTACTATACCTTCCTATGAAATGATATGCCCCAAATAATGGATCTAATTTTGGTAAAATAAACATTTTCTTAGCTTGACATATAGTTTATTCTCCCTTGATATAGGACGATATAAAAGGGAAAAACTTTGAAGTCCTCATATCTCAGTAAAAACAACTCCAAGTTGAAGAGCTCATCCCAAGATTTCCAATGATGCAAATGACACCTCAAATGAAGTTCAAATGAATAAGTTATGGACAATCAAAGTTTTGGTCAAACTAGTCAAAGCCAATAGGGTGACATCATCATCTGTACTGCTAATGTCAACAATTGACTGTGCAGAGATGATGTCAACATGACAGGATACCACCTGGTAGGATAATTTGGTAGTTTGGATGGTCACTTGGGCCTATTAATTGGTGACATGTGGCACCACCTGGGGACACCACGTGGCAGCTTGATGCAACGACGGGTGGCGATGAGTCAACAAGTGATTGGACAGGGGGAAGCCTATCCCAGGATGCCACGTGGCACCCCAAAAATTCCCAATGAGGGATAAAGGAAAATAATTAAAATTTAAATAGGGGTCCGGCCTGAACCGACCAACGCCGAATCTGGTGGCTGGGTTGATCATCAACCACCCCTAAACAATCACCCACATAATCTGGAAACAATCACAATTAAAGGGCCGACAACTCGTACATAGTACACCCATCATATCAACGAATTGAGCACTAAGGGATAAACTTGACAATGGTTTAATATACGTATCTATCATATATAGTGGTTGCACTATATTAAAAGCATATTTTCAACGAATTTGTATATGTATGGAACTTAACCCTAAAATAAGGAGCCCATGTGTTTAATCCCGGGTCTCCCCAACAACAAACTCTAATTTTACCTCCACTTGCCAACGAACCAAGCCACGAGCTTGGTAAAGTCCGCCCATTAATTTACTTAAGTTCTGACTTTTTCCTTAGCTCAGGGTTGGTGCCCAACAAAGTACAATGAAACAAATTTCGATGCAGGTACATGAGCATTAATGTAGTCTGGTGGCACATTTTGCGAGGAAAAGATCCTAGTAGGGGCTTGGAGGTGACGATGTCGGATTGAGACGATTTGATAGACGGTTTTTCATAACTCCTCGCCATGAATTCATTGGTGCAGTCAAATCTTTCATTAGAGAAGTGGATTTGAAGGCCATTTTTTAGACTTGAGGTATAATGATGTATTTATGCCAATTTTTATTACTGAGATAATATAAAGTCTGTCCATGTTGAAGTGGGCCTAGAGACGTAGTCCTTTCTTGGGACGAAATTCGTTATCATGTCTTATGTTCTTTCTATCCTTCTCATTTTTTCTCCATGATTATGTCATGTTTAATTATTTTGCACACAAGCTTTGATTTACACTCATTATTGTAATTATTTTAATAATTCATTGATGAAAAGATCATGGATCATCTTGGTATCAGAGCGGTCTTCTTTGATTTGAATTGTGAGTGTGAATGCTTACCAGGGATAAGTTCAAAGAAGGTGAAGGAAAAATTAAGACTTTAAACCGAGATATTGTATGTGCAACTCGAAGAAGCAAAATGGGAGATGGAGAACTTTGTGCAGAGCATGAGAAGAATTTTCGCAAGGATTTCTACCGCATGTTAGATATGGTAGAAAAATGGTTTGCATATTATGATAAGAGAGTTGGAAAGAAGGAGAAGAAGAAGAAAGTTAAAGAATAGGATAATGTGAATTGGGACAATGGATAAGACCCTTATGAGCCTCCATCACCATAGTTAAGTTCAAGATCTTCTTCCTGTTCATCTCATTCTCATCATTCTAGTTTTCATCCAAGTACTTCTAAAAAGCCATTGTTGAAACTAGATGTGAAAATTAATTTTCCCATGTTTAATGGAGAAGCTAATGCATATAAGCTTAGTAATTGGATCAGATAGATTGAATTTTACTGCCATGTACAATAGATCAAAGAGGAAGAGGCAAATTTCCAGTTGGTTTCTCTTCATCCGGAAGGCACAACCCTTGTATGGTGGGAGAGAAAACTTTAGAAAGGTAGAAAACATAATGGTAAACTCATTTTTTCATGGTCTGAATTTACCTTTGTGTTAAAAAAGAAATTTTATCCACTGGGTTATGTTAAAAAATCCATGATAGAATTGTAAAACCTAATACATGGTAAAGGTCAGAGTGTTTATAGTTTCATAGAGGAATTTAGGAAACAAGCACTTGCATTAAGTATTCCTTTGGATTATCACGAAACTTTGATGAAGTATATTGGTGCACTTCACAGTTACATTCAAGATACATTATTATTGTTTAATCCAACAAACTTATATGAGGTGTGTGTGCAAGATACTCACCTTGAAAACAAGGGAAATAATTGACAAGAAGATCACAAGCATTCATAAGACCATTTCAAAAGGAAAGGAAAATGAAAGGATAAGAGGACAACTACAACAAAAAAAAAGGAAAAAAAAACATATTGCAGTCATTGCTCTCGATGCTTTTAATCCTTTACATAAAAATGAAATGCTTGAGATGAGACAGGTCTTTCAGTGGGGAGGCAGACATAAAAGGACCTTCAACACTTTGGGAGAAAATATCAACCCCACACCAACACTAACTCTACTAGACCTTCAATAACCATTCAAGGTTGCAACCAGTACCAGTGCAGATGCCATGAGAGAAGATATACTTTTTAGACCTCCTAGTTTTGCACATATTATTTTGAAGAATGCACATATTAGCTATGTTGAAAAATATTCTTTTGATGAAGTATTCAAATATGTATTTGAGAGGATAATCCATGGCTTGCAGGTGAAAATGTTTTGGTTGCCGGACAAATTATTTTACCATTTGGGTAAACCTTGTATTCCTACCACTGAGAAAATGCATGTAATTGGAGAAGCTTTCCCTTCTCTTGTATTTGGGAATTTTAGGGTAGAGTATATTGTAATTTATTTGTTGAGGTTTTGTTTTCCTTGAATGAATGTAATTGTAAACATGAATGTAAAGGGTTGTGTGATGTGAAATCCCACTAATAGAAAATTGGGGTTGTACACACCACTCCTTGTTCCTTCTCATCCTTGGAAGAATATTTCCTTGGATTTTGTATGGGGGTTGCCTATGTCAAAAATGGGTGATGAATAATTTCATGTAGTAATGGATAGGTTTAGTCATACATGTGTCTTGATTCTATGTAAAAAGCAGATCACTACTGAGAAAATTGCTCACCTTTTCTTTCAACATGTATGGGTTGACTTTGGATTGCCCACATCCATTATCTTAAATCATGACACTCGATTCCTTGGAAATTTTTCTTGGAGAATGATGGACACCAAGATGGAGAGGAGTAGTGATTTCCATCCACAAACCGACAGACAAACAAAGTTTGTTAACAATAAAGTGGTTCACTTGCTCTGAGGTTCCTACAACAAATATCCCAAGTTGTGGTAAGACAAGCACAGAGCTAATCACCAGTTTCAAGTGGGATATCAAGTGGGGCTCCACATCAGAAAGGATAGGTTGAAGGGAGAAGGAAATAATCTCAATCCCATTAGATATGGACCCTTCACCATCTTGGAGAAAATTGGAAAAAATTCCTTTTGCCTCGATCTACCACCATACATGCAGATATACTCAATTGTATATGTAGAGAACCTAAAACTTTATGAGCCTGATCATGAATGAAATGGAGAGTGTTTCAGTACCTTAAATGGATGAGATTTCTCCTGAGTACTTGGACGAATTAAAGGAAGATATCATCTTGGATATACGGAAGAGGATTTCATGCAAGGGTGATGTTGAATATCTTCGAGTGGTCCTTAAGGGAACACATCCAAGTAAAGCATGATGGATCAAGAAATATAATGTGAGGGATAAATTCCCTCACCTTCTTGTTGACTTATGAGGCTTTTGGAGGCCCAAAAGTTTCTTAGTGGGGAGGAATGATCCATGAGGATCTAAAAGGGAAAATTTCAAAGTCCTCATATCTCAGCAAAAACAATGCCAAGTCGAAGATATCGTCGCAATCTTTCCAATGGTGCAAACACCATCTCAAATGGAGTCTGAACGAAGAAGTTATGGGTGATAAAAGTTTTGGTCAAACTAGTCAAAGTCAACAAGATGACATTATCATTCATACTGTTGATGTCAGTAGCTGACTATGAAGATATTACATTATCATGACATCATGCTAACATCAACATGACACATGGAATCACGATAGGCTTCCACATGGCAGGATGATTTGGTAGTTTGGGTGGCCACTTGGGCCTATTAATAGGTGACATGTGGCACCCCTAGGTGAAGCCACATGGAACCACCTAGGACCACCAAATGGCATTCTGACATAGAGATGAGTGGGTGTGAGTCAACAAGTGACTAGACATGGGGAAACCTATCCTAGGGCACCACATGGCCCAATCAAAGGGCACCACATGGAACCCCAGAAACACCCAATGAGGGATAAATGCCAACAATTAAAATTTAAATAGGGAGCCGACCTGAACTAGCTGGTGCCAGATACGACGATTGAACCGGTTGGAGGCCACCCTTAAATGGTCACCCACATAATTTGGAAGCAATCAAAATTAAAGGGCCGACAACCCGTATGTAGTACACCCGTCATATCAAATAATTGGGCGCTAAGGGCTAAAATTCAAAGTTGTTTAATACACATATCTATAATAGATAGTGGTTTCACTATATTAAAAATATAGTTGCAACAAATTTTTATATGTATGGAACTTAACACTAAAATGAGGAGCCATTAGGTTTGACAAACTCTAATTTTACCTCCAGTTGCTAATGAACCAAACAATGAGCTTGGTAAAGTCCACCCATGAATTTACTTAAGTTCTGAATTTTTTTAGAGCTCAGGGTCGACACCCAACACAATATGATGGCATGATTTTTGATGTAGGTACATGAGCATTAATGTAGTATGGTGGCACATTTTTCAAGGTAGAGAGGCCAACAGAGGTCTGGAGGTGACGATGTCGTATTGAGACGATTTGACAGTCGATTTTCACTACTCCTCACCACAAATTCACTGGTGTAGTAATAATTTTCATCAGAAAATCATATATGAAGGCCATTTTTCAGACTTGAGGTATAATGATGTATTTATGCCAACTTTTATTACTGAGATAATATAAAGCCTCTCCATTTTGAATCGAGCCTGGAGACGTAGTCCATTCTTGGGACAAACTCTATTATCATGTATTTTGTTCTTTCTCTCCTTCTCATCTTTTCTCCATGATTATTTCCTCTTTAATTATGTTGCACATAAGCTTTTTTTTTGTTTGTTAATTTGTGCAGGACCTGCGATTAACCTATGGCTTGAGAAACCGCGACTCAGGGGCATCTAAGCCGTCAAAATCACCCGGGGATCGCACCCGGCCTGAGCCACACCAACCCTTAACATGGTTGGATTTTTTGTCCCCGCAGGTTTCGAACCGGTGACTTTAACATCACAGAGTGGCTTAACAACACACTCCGTCACCGACTGTCCTACACCTCGGGGACTTGTTGCACATAAGCTTTATTTACATTCTTTAATGTAATTATTTTAATAAGTCATCGATGAAAATATCCTGAATCATCCCTTAACACATGTAGCACCATCCTCAAGTGTTTTTCATGTTATTTTTCTGAATTAGAATATAAGTATTTCATCTAAGAAGACAATGATAAACTTATCCAAGTAATTTGTAAAAATAATTCATTGAACACATAAAATAGCTAGTGCATTTGTCCATCCAAATGGTGCCACCAAAAATTCATAATGCCAATATTTGGTTCTCAAAGCTGTCTTACTAATGCCATCATCTTTGATTCTCACCTGATGGTACCCTTATCTCAAATCTATTTTGGAAAATAGTTTTCTCCTTTTAGATGATCAAAGAGATCATCAACCCTGGGAAGATAGTACTTGTTTTTCATTGTGGCTTTATTTATATGCCTAAAATAAATGTAGTCTCAAGGTCCCATCCTTATTTTTCACAAAAAGTATTGGTGCTCCCCATTGTGAGATACTTCAGTGCATATAACCTTTCTTCAACAACTCATGTAGCTACATTTGTAATTCTTTCAACTTTGGTGTACTCTTCCTATAAGGAGTTTTGGATATCGGGACATCTCCATGCATTAAATCAATAGAGAAGCCTATGTCTCTCTTGGATGGAAAACTTAGAATTTCCCCAAATACATCTTAAAATTCTTGTAGCACTACAAAATATTC
>ML780578.1:1152049-1168203 GCA_009831015.1 Picea engelmannii
CTTGCTCAGTTTCAGTTGGTCTTCAAGAATGAAGATGAAGATGAGAAATTTTCCAGGTCCAAGAAGGTTCAGAGTCCAGCATATACAGCAGCGGTGGAGTTGTTGAGATCAATCTCCAAGTGGGAGATTGTTGGTTGTGGAGCATGATTATCTTCCTGATTCAGAGGTCCTTGCTTTCAGCCATGTTTATACCCCATTAAGTATTTACACCCCAGAAGTATGTACGCTCTTCCACGCGGGGGAGTGTATAGGGGGGGTACCCCCTTTGTGGATTTTAGGGGGCCTATCCCCCCGACTGGGGGGTCTAGGGGCAAGCGGGCCCCCAGCGAGGGTTCAGGGGCGAAGCCCTCGAAGAAAAAATTGCCTTATAAAAGTATTATGTAATTTCATTGTAAATATGGACCGTTCATTATAAGGTCGCAGATCTAACGATAGAGATTATGTTAGGGTTTTTTTTCCCTAGAAGGAAACCCTGTTTTATGAGGGAAATGTATTGCGGCTATGGTTGATGGTGAATATTGTATTCTGAGAGAGGAGACTGTGAGAGAAAGAAGAGGAAGTTACAACGGGTTTTTCTGTAGGTTGTATCCCTTCATTTGCTGGGTAATAATAAAGGAAGGACCTGGAAATTTCTCTGGTGGACGTAGCCCACACTAGGTGAACCACGTAAATCTGTGTATCTCTTGTATTGTGTGTCTTCTGTGTTTTGTTTCTGCATTTGTTTTATTTTATTGCTCCACGGTCTTGTTTTTCTAACAGGAAGTGCCAAGTCCAAGTGATATATGTCCTTCAATTTCTTTTTCACTGTATTGTCATCAACCTACAACATCTCCTAAGTAATACAAAAATTTTCATTCCCCAATGCTATAATCTGTACCGTCTCTTGTTCTAGAACTTTCTTGTCTTGGTAAGTATTCTTTTGTGGTGCCTACTATTTCTGTTGCGTTGTAGTAAGTTTTAGTTTTTATAATGTATCCTTAACCAATGTTAACTTCTTTATTATCTCTTCTCTTTGCTTCTCAACATAGTACCATGCCTTTGCATCGTGGTCCTGCACTTTCTCTGCAACTAAATCTGCATCATCTTCTATCAATGTGAGTTCATGAACGCACTTGTGCGCTTTCATCTTCTTTCACTGGCCTGCTTCCTGCAATAATGTACTCTTAATCGACAAAGTTTATGTCTGTGTTATTGTAACTGGTATGTCCATGTATGGGAGATCTCCTCCTCCTAGTTCCTCCTGTGTAGGAACAATAGTATCCTTCTGCACTCCTCCATTTATTACTTTTGCACGGTATTTTTCCTACGCCGAAGGTTTAGGGATAGGGTTCTTCTGCCTTGGATTTATAACTGTTTCTCTCTCCCCTGTTTCCTTTGCATGCTCTATTGCCTTTCTTGCATTTGTTGTTGGACTGTTTGATTTATATGAAGGGCCATCTTATGCTTGCTGCTTACCTTTTGATACCTTATTGGAAACTAATGGTCCCTTCCATTATTCAGGAAAATATTTCATGGACCACTACACTTCTTCTGCTGTCACACAATACCTCATTTGTAACCATTCCTTATTGGGATCCCTCTTGGCCTAGATTTACATGTTGTGGCTGGAATATTGAAATTTAGCTATGATTTCATGCTCTTTGACCACTTCTGGTGGTATCCTCCATGTATCAAACATACTTTTTTTCATCTCATCATAATACATAACAAATATGATAGAATTTTCCTTCCTTTGTTTTGCATCTGAAGTGTGCCATAATGTTGTATACTTTGTTGTGCGACACTTCACGGGCCTTGAGAAAAATCCGTTGTTTTTGGGTTCTCCCCAACCCACCAAAGCTATCAATATAACCAACCATGCATAATGAAACTATGTTGCAAGATCTTGTGCATACTTGTAGTTATCCAAAAATAAATTCAGTAAATATGGGGTCCATATGAGTAGACTCCCCTTCGCGCACTGCACGGCTGTTGCTATCATTCTTGCAGATGATCCTTCCTTGCGACATTTCCTTAAAAGTTTACAAGCCATCAAATTTTTCACCAATATTGTTGTTGGTTCTCTGATTCTATTGATGATCAACCCCCTGGATCCTCTGTCAGTGATGTATTTCTTCTTTATCTCCCCTACCAAAGATTTCTCTTTTGTCTTGTCAAACAAATATTGTTATGGATTTTCTCCATCTGCTGGAAAACCTCTGATTTCTGCAATTAAATATACATCTATTGATATCGGCCTATCCATCCATAGAATACCCCCATGAAACAAAGCCAATAGTTGCTTCACACAAGAATTTACATCTTTACCTCTCCCAAAGTGGGGAATTTCTAACAGGTTCATGATACTAGTGTTATACAATCTTGCAATGCACTACTTGGGATCCAAAATTGGATCTCCTAAGAAACCTGTTTCTTTTCTCTCCATATAGACTTGTGGCACAAACTTAGGGAACTTGTACCTGTATGCAATATCATGGTCCACTTACTTCAGTTTATCCACACATCCTAACATGCCAAGAAGGATCTTTACAACTTCGAGTATGCACAATAGTGTCAGTATTACTTATTTCTGTTTGCGTGATGATCTTTGTACTATATGTTTTCCCTTTTTCTTCTTTGTCACTGTCAATGTCCCTACTTCTTGGTGCACATCCTCATCTTCTTCTACGTCTAAATTTTGTTGGTCTCTGATATCCTCAACCTGCACCTGTTCTTCTGACTGATGTGTTGGTTCTGCAACAGGATGTTGCGTTGCTTTGGCCTGTGCTCTTGGCTCATCCGAATCTATTTTTTCATCATCTTCCCCAGTCATCTATTGCGGTACTCCTATTTTCTTTTGTGTGACATTTTTCGGTTTGACTTCCATTCCTTCTATCACTAGATCCTATTCTTTGGCCATGGTGGGACTAACTGGTTCAATGATGGGAGATGGGATTACATCCATATCCACCACTGCTTTTTGCTGAATAGGGTTTTCTCTTTTGACTTCTTTCTCCTATGGAGATCTTGTGGCGTGGCGTGTTTTTCTTGTGATTCGACTGGCAAATCCAATCTTTGGTGGCGCCATTCTTCTAAATCTTACAAAAGTTTCTCTAAATCTTCAGTGAATACTTCGAAAATACCTACTCACATTGATTTTTTCGCTCCTTAGTTCTCATTTTCTCAATTACACAATGAGTCTTTCCTTGCAAGTTTTCCACCTTTATAAGTTCTGTTATAAATGCTCTATCGCGCCCCATTTTTTCGATCACTGATTTTCCTCTTTTTGTCCTCTTTCTATCTCAGTGCGCTGTGTTTTCTATATAGTCACCTTTTTTTGGCACGTAGTGTCACTGTTGTTCTTTCATTCCACTTATTGTCTACTACTCGCTATTTCATTTAAATTCTTGTCTACCACTTATTCATCTACTATATCTTTTTGTATTTTTCTTGTTTTCCCCATTTTTTTTTCTTGTTTTTTTCTTTTAAATCCTACTATATACACTATGTACATTTCTACTTTTCTGCGTTGCGACTACTGAGGGTTATTAGGTTGATTGTCCCTATACATTTTCAGTCGACTGCCATTCACCAATCCTTGAATCTCTTTTCCTGCTAGATCCTGCAACTACACAACACCTCCATATGTGATAAACTTTATCTCATATGGCCCTAGCCAATGCATCCTGAATTTTCCTGGGTATTGTGAGTATTTGTTGTCATAGAGGAGAACGGCTAGGTCTCCTTATTTAAATTTTTTTTTCTTAATATGTATGTCATGCCAATATTTTTCCTTTACTTTCTGTACCTCTTGATGGAAACCAACCATAATTATGTCCTCTTCTAGTTCCATGAGTTGAGACAATATTTCTTGAGTTGTGCCTCTTTCTGTCATATTTGTAATGACTATAATACATAGACTAGGTATCAAATACTCCAAAGGGACTACTACTTACCATCCATACACCAATATGAAAGGTGTCTTCCCTGTAAGTTTCTTGCATGTAGTTATATAATCCCATAATACTGTTGGTATCTTCATATCCCAATCATCCATATTCGCATTATAGATCTTAGTTAGGGCATTCTCCAATATCTTATTAAATTCTTCCACTGTTCCATTAGCCCGAGGATGGTATGGAGTGATTTTCTGATGGTGTATCTCAAATTCTTCAGTCATTGCCTGGATGGTACTATTGATAAAATGAGTTCCTTGATCACTCATCATAATTCTAGAACATCCAAATCTTGTAATTACTTATTCAAACAAAAAGTGTGTTTCAATCTCTGCACTGTAATATTTCATTGCTGCTACTTCAACCCATATGGTTAGGTGTTCTGTCGCTGTAATGATATACCTTGCTCCTAATCTTCTAGCTAGTGGATTGATTGGTCCTACAAAGTCTACTTCCCACTTGTAAAACAATTTAAGGGTTACCTGAGGTCTACGTGCAAGAGAGAGGAGAGTCAAAGAAAGGAATAAGGACACAGAGTGATGAGGAAATCATTGGATCGAGGACCAGCCGTGCGCAGGAAGTTAGAATGTGGAAAAACCTAATCCTCTTAGGGTTAGTGGTTTAGGGTTTTTGTCATTGATGTAATGAGTTTTTACCCATTTTTGCAGTATAAATATATGTTGTGATATAGAGGAAAGGTTTTTGTTGAGATGTATGTATGAGATCTAATATATGGAACGTGCTCCTTTTTTGGTCCAATTTCTAATTGACCTCAATAATTACTGTGCATTTCCCCAAAATGGCCCACGCCAACAATACATATATATATATATATATAACATAATTCCCATACTAAAATAAAAAACAATAATATAGTGTGTATCAAGACCACTGCACATGAAACAAAGGTCATCAAGGAGATAGATCATTGCATGGAGGGTAAGGAGATTAGTACTGTGCACAAAATCGAGGGCAATACCAAGATAGAGACCCACAAGGGCAAGGAGATAAACTACAATGACAAGGAGATACAAACCTAGGACAAGAAGATAGAATGGTGAGTACTCCTAAATTGAATCTAGTAACAATTATCATCTCCTTTTGGAAAATTTTCATTAATATTCATAATAATTTTCCAAATATAACTTAGAGGAGAGTCAAAATGAAGATTTGAGCTTCTACTTGGAGTTGGATTTTCAACCCCATTGGTTAGCATGTTCACGTTCTCACAATCGATTTCATGGCGACTCTCAAAGACTCAATCATATATCTTGAACTGAGCATATCATCAATTTTTCCTCTTCAAATTTCTAATATGTCAAAGGCCATTTTGTTTCCTTCTCTCCCAATTCCTCTATCCAAGCATATAAATCTAGTCTGCCTTACCTATTTTCCATTAATTGCCCTTGCAGTGCAAGTTTTACATCTTCATACATATAAACTTGTGGTTTCTTGGTCTTTCCAATCTTTGCAGGATCTATACCCATATGAAGAATTCTAGTATGGATTGCGAATGAATTCAATTTACTAGTCAGTCTTATCATCAAATAAAACACCAAAGCAAGAAAAAGATCAATTTTATCCACTGCAAAATTGGTGTAAATAGTCTTGTGAATTCCTATCATCCCCAATATTTTTTCATGAGAATATGGAAAAGATCCCAATCCCATTAAAGCACTGGCGATTGAAATGCATGTATTTTCTACAAACTCTATGAGTTTCTGACTAGCATTGTGACAATCCCCAACAACATACATGACAAATTTCTTAGAGTTAAACACCAAACATAGGATCTAATTTCACTGAGAAATGTGTGGGGCCTTTAGGAGTTTTTAGATATAGACATGAAGTTTATTTTCCTTGTTCCAATCTAGAACAATCACATGCAATGTATGCACTATCACATAGTAACTATGATTTCACTATGTATTTATATTATGTTAAGGGATATTGTCCCTTCATTAAATTGTAAAGACCACTACTAATTAATCATTTGGTTCATAACAAGTACCCCTCTCTCAAGCTCCTTTGTTTTCTAAACTTGGGTATAAAGGATGATTTACTAATGAGATGTTGTGTCATGGAATGAAATCATTGCTATTTTTTACCATAATGGTGAACCCCATGAAACTATAGTATCTAATTAAAAATGGGAATGGTGAATTTATGTCCATTTGGCACACTATATGTATTAATTTTTATCAAACTAGCTATGTTGTGCCTTTCCCTTTCAGGCCTGAAGTTTGAGTTCCAACTAGACGAATTTATAACCTCATCTTGTTGCGAATTATTGTACTATCGATTTAATTTGCATTTCAATACACTTGCCATAATTTGTGCATTTTTAGTTCCAACTTGTGTATGTATCCCACTTAGATCACTCTGCAATAGTTTGACATTTGGATGCTTCTTTCTCAACCACTGTGAAAACCCAACCATGTGTTTGTGAGTCTAGTTTTGTGGATGCCTTTGAATCATTTACTTGATCTAGATATTTATCTTAAGAATTTCAATTAGAATTTAGAACTTTGTTTGAGGTGTCCTCTTGAAGTGGTGAGTTTGCAACATGATTCTCAAAACTAGGCTTATTATTGAAACATCCACAAACAAGTCCTTAGAGAAACCCTTGAAGCTCATGCAATAATTACTTTCCTATGCTGCTGCAAAATTTTCAAGTGATAAGAGAAATATCAGAAAGAAGTAGAGAGAGAAAACACAAGGAAAATTAATCAACCTTTTTCAATCCTTCGACTTTTATATAACGAGAAAGGGAGGTTACACAACAAAATGACCCATAATAGAACTAATGATGGAGGATAATAATGGAAATTATAAATTCAAGAGAATTTATCCGTTAGGGCACATTTATCCATGTCTAATTTTGGTGCTGTAATCACTAAAATGATTCCCTTAGACTAGGCACCTTGCATGTTGCTCTAGTAGTTGTTGATAGGCATGAAAATGGTAGTGGAAGGTCTAAAATATATTTTATGGAAGAACTATCATTAACCACATCAATCATAAAATTAGGTTGATAATAGCAGGTCTTAAGAGGCATGATAGGTCTGCATTAGACCGGGTCATAAATATCCTCATTGGAAACACCCTTATGCTCTAAAATTGGCAAGATATCACTTGAATACCAATGCCCCTCCATCATGAGTGTAACTTCCAAGTCAGCTCCATACTATTGTGTGTAAATATTCTCTAAGAATATAACAAGAGACAAATAATAAATCTTCCTAGAAGAGCACACTTCTCCTGACCATTGGCGCAAAATTTGTTGACAAACATTCATGGGAGAAGGGCCTAAGACAATTTTGTTTTAACATTCAAAATTAGAGGTGAATTAGTGCAAGAAAATTGCTGCAACATTAATGATATACCTCCATGCCATTGGTGGTATGTATGCACCAAAAACAACCCTAGACAGATTCAACAATATCACAAAGGTAATGCCTTCTATGCTAGGAATGACTCAAGGAAATCATCCATCTCAACGTATACTTATTCTGAATTTGCTTCTATATTACATGGGCCACAATCAAATCGTCCACTATGTCACCAAATGTTCAAGGTATTCATTTGTTTTCTCTAATTTCTCAAAATTGGATTGAATTTGAATTGATTATATATACTCTTCAATTTTGTCTCTTTCTGCAACATGGCTCTATCTCATAATATGTTTGAGTGAAATATAGTCAAACTTAAGTGTCGCTACTGTTACCTCCAAAACCTTCACTTTTTTCGGTAGAGCCCTAAAAGACAAGTGAAATGTTAGAGGAACTTAGGAAGGCTATCCATTGTCACCACAACAATTCTTCCTTTCACTTTAGGACAACTCTCACTGGGCTCAAGGGGGGTATCCTTAAGATATGATTGCTAAAGCTTATACAATTTAAGTGCAAGGTGAAATAAAATAATGGATTTAGCAAAATATAAATTGATGTATAGTTGTTTTTAATAAAATGATGTGTGGACCAAGACTAGTGTCAATCCATTGGGAAAGTGGAGTGAAAGGATATAACTAGGAGAGTTGTTTTTTCATTGTGATAAGGAAACATGCAACCTAAACAAAAAACATAATATAAAAACACTATCATGTTGTCCACTAAAACAAAAAATTCTTATGAGGACTTTGAATGAAAAAAGACCTTCAAACATACATTACGGTGTGTCCACTAAATGAGAATGTAAATTGTAACTAATCCAAATTAAGAAAGAAGATACATAAGAACTTTTCTAGTGATAGCGACATATTTTAAGAGCAGAATGAACCACATAAAAACTTCTTATGAACAAAGAACTAAGTTACCCAGATTTTAAAGCTTCATGACATATATTTGCAATAAATTCCATCATTCATATTCCACAATATTGAATGTGATGTTATTGAACCCTTAAATCCATACAATTATGTTGTCCCAAATGTAAGGCATCCCTAAAAATACAATCCCTTGCCAAATTTTGTATATATAAATGGTATGAACTAAATATATCAATGCCCATTTACAAGTTAATGAATTAGTTTCCTAGAGACAAGGAAACAATATAGGGAAGTATAGATTAGTTGGTTGAATTGGAGGAACAAAGAAGAAAATCCCTTCACAAATTCATAGAGTATCAAGGTGGGACCAAATATATTTTTGATAAGATGGCCAAGCACAAGGATTTTTAGATAGATGATATGGTATTTTTGCGGGAAAAGAGAATGGAAAACATGGAAAGTTTGATAGATTGTGGCTTATACTTTTCAATATCGATGCTAAAGTTGGACCCAATACCTTCTACTAGACTAATCTTGAAGGATAAAAATGAGAGATGCCTACAAATGGAAAACACCTAAAATTTTACTTTTGTTGAAAGGCACATTGTACCACAATAGACTAGCTTGGGGAAAATAAGTTTAATCCCCATGATGAAGCGTTAGTTTAGAGAATATGCACATAATTTTGCCACTATGTATTGGATTCCATATTTTATTATTATTATTTTTTCCACGAACCATATTTTGTTATTTTATGATTATTAATTAGGTAATTGAAATTATTCCTCTTGTTTGAGTATAAGAAGATGCATTTCAAGATGAACATGGATGAAAAATAGTTCAACCCAATGATAAGAGTACTATATATTTAGTGAGCAAATCCCATGAGAAGAGAAATGAAAGTATTAGGATAAATATCCCTAAAAATTTAGAGGGTCTCAATTTCCCCACAAGGAATTTGTTGTCCTAGATGTAGCCTACTGTTAGAGAAAAAAATGACATTATCAATTTCAACAACTTCAACAAATTTTGTTTGTTTTTCTAGCCATAGTTTCCCCCTCTTATTCATTTTTCTTTTCCTTTTCCATACTTCACGACATCCACCCACTAGCTTTGAAGACATGCACATAATCAAGGTTTTGAAGATGTGCATGGAATCAAAGTATAGAATGATCCCATTCCTTTGAATATGAAGTTGTAATGAATATCAAGTTTTGGCAGTTAAGTTAATTACCTTCAAGAAAAGATAGAATCGATTGCAAGTGGATCTATAGGGCTAGGTATAGAGACTATAGTTTTAGAGACAAGAATAAGTCATGGTTGGCCATAAAAGAATATTCATAGAAGTTTTTATGTGGTTAAAACTATCTAAAGAAATATCATGGACCAATTGGATGGTAAACAAATATAATTATAGCCATTAAGATCGATAAAGAGAGAAAATAATGACTTTTTCTTAGTCCAAATGGAATAAGGATAGACAAATATACTTTGATTTCCCTCTCAACTAGAATCCAATCAGTTTCACATTGGTATGGATCTAAGACCATTTCCAATGGATTATGTATTAACAAGACACACAAAACAAAAAATAGAAAAATATCAAAAAATGAATTGCTTGCATTACATTTTTTTCTCCATATAGGAGTCAAAGGTCCTTTATATTCCAAAACTGGGCCATTTCAGGCCATCCAAGAAGCATTGAAAAACTAACAAAATCAGAATTATGTATTGGGTCAAATTATGACAATGTCTAGCTTTGGCATTAGAAAGATAGGATCAAATTATTTCTTGTCCATAAATTCACCCCTTTTGCTAACTACGTTTTCTCATTAGATGGAGTGTAGGTACAAATGAACATGTACTTGTTAGACCGATCATCCTCAAGCAAAGGAATTTATAGAGGGAGAGGGGAAAATGTTATGTCCAACACATCTAATAGGGTGAGATAAACTAGAGGTGAAATGGTCAGAATAAAATTTGGTAGGTGCATCGAATTATTTCTTGCTAAAGGAGGTTCATTTTCTTATGATGATGAGAGCATATGTGAAGTCAAGTTTCCTTTCAGGTACAAACATCTAGTGAGACAATGGGTAGCCAATGAACTTCCTCAGTTGGACACTGACTTCTGTGTCAATGAGAGGAATTATCACATTGCTTTGTCGTCCATACACGGTCTTGGTCTATTTTCCATGGATGTAATAAAGGTGAAAGATGGAGGACTTGTTGAGTTTATGGAGTATGTCGAACCATGCTACAAACATGGAGATTGGTTGAGGCTGGTCCGACATATTC
This sequence comes from Picea engelmannii, assembly GCA_009831015.1. Classification (NCBI taxonomy): domain Eukaryota; kingdom Viridiplantae; phylum Streptophyta; class Pinopsida; order Pinales; family Pinaceae; genus Picea; species Picea engelmannii. The sequence goes on from ML780578.1 coordinate 1,162,547, forward strand.
CAAGTATGCGGAGATATGTAGTCACCACAAATTATATATAGCTGAAAGAGAACGATCATAATAAAGGAGCGTCGATGTATATTGATGGAAGGCCAAATATGTTAGGGAATATTGCAGGGATTATTAATAGTACAAGACCCTAGAAAATAAGGAAGCAACCCAATTTTATATTTGAGGGGTGTGAAGGAAATTCAATATTCATATGTGTAGTGAAAACAATAGTTGTAGGGGAAGAGTTGTTGGTCAATTATGAATTGAATCAAATCGATGGAAGCACTACTATTATGGGGGTAAATCTATTTGACGAGTATACTAAACCTATAATTAATGTTTTCCTTTTTATATCTTTAACATACATTTTAATAACTCATGATTCTTATATTATTTCATAACATTCTAAATCATCATGCATATCATAATGTGGCAGGGTGATTGTGGGAAGGCACCAACTAGCTCACATAAGGTATAACATTGATTTTCATATCAAGTCTTTCTTACAATAATTGAATTAACATGTTATTTTTTGATGTCTACGAGCACACCGTCAGAGCATGATGATGTGTGGGGTGAAATATATGATTCCATCAACCTGATGGACACTTTTAGAAAGGCCTTGAGAAAGAAAAATAGGGAATTCATTGAATTGGATAAGTCTAAGCCACTTGCATAGGAGGGAAGAGAAATGATGAAAATTTTAAGGCAAGATATATGATGATTTGGGGTAAGCGCAATTTAAAAAAAAGACTTCTTCTGACATATATTGATTTATGAAATTTTGTCTGATACCGTTATATGAGAAATTCTATAACACTTTCTTTCTATAGAAATTTTTGGATACGATGAGAGAACCTGGTCATGGGGACGTTGTTGGTGGAAATGTTGCACAAACCCAACAACATCCTAGCATGAGCCACATAATTATGAGGCTATTTTCCTCTCCATATGTGGATTAGAGGAATTGAAAATATTGGGGCCCATGAGACACCCGCACCACACACGCTAGACCATGCATGTGATGGTCTACAAGGTGAATCTCATGAGGATATTGGTTCTGCGCAGCCAGAGAATTGTTATCTTGGGAAAACATATGTTCATATATTAGGAACACTCTCCATCAGATAATTGGTGGATGAAAACTTGGTTCCCTTGAAGATACAACAAATCCTAGGTATTTTTGAATATGTTAAATAGTTCCTACCATTTGATTGAAACCTACATCTTTCATATTATTTTAATCTAATTGTCCTATTTTTTTTCAAGAAACAATGTTTTTTACAAGATCTTGCACGACAAGGCTTTAGAGATCTCCGGGCCCACCATTCACACATAGTAGAATGACCAGAATAAATATTTGAAAAATAATCTTATAGACCATATGGTTGGCTTGTTTGGTGATTTATTCAACAAGTCCAAAATCACCTCAACGTCTGATACATATTTGAAATATGTTAGAGATCAATATAGGGTTCACTTGAAAAATAACCCTAAGTATGATTGTCCTCTGGCCATTCCTGAGAGGGAATGGAAGAATATACAAAAAGACAGAAATGATAGTGCATTGAGAAATGAAGGGACGACACCACCTAGCCCCAGAAGGTAATATATGATATTTTGAATTGAAAATGCTGAATTTTGTTTAGTTATACAAAAAAAATTGCAATATCTTATAACATACTTGAAACTTTTTGTAGGCTCCAAGACATGTCGAAAGAAACCGAGGAAATACTAGAAAAACATGGGAATCATAAAATTGGCTAAGGTGATTACTTGAGATTAAAATCTCAAATTGTAAGTACCAAATACTTTATTCATATTTTGATCCAAGTGGATATTGGTGGCCACCCACCTATTCCAACTGGCTCCTCTTGACAGTTTTTAGTTCAACACATTCTTTTGTACTTATATGTAATTGTGGGTTTCACACTTCTGGGGCTATCTGAAGCCCTACACATATTCCAGGTGGAGACTGGTGGCCGCCCACCTAATCCAACTATATTAATTTGGAAGTTTTCATATCAACACATCTTTCTGTACTGCCAGGGCCATTTTGGGGCCCTAAGCAATGTTGTTTTGGCTTGCCATAGTCAAAATGTAGATGGAGTCAGATTTTGATGACATATTGTGTAGTTCTTGAGAAGGCATTTCAAATGGGCTATCACACACCTAAAACGGAGGTTGTATGCAAAATTTATGACCCTAGGAAGTTGAGGTACCAACTTACCCATCGGGTCTCATATAACTTTTGGCGTTTCATCTCCTAGGGTTAGGTTTTTGGATGTCTAGGGATTTGGAATTCATGAGTAATGTTAAAAAGGAATTTGGAGCCTCATTGTAATCATTCTTCTCAGAAATATGCACGTAGTATCCGTATCTCTTCTCAGAGATAGCTACTACCATTCGAGCAAGTTATTTTCAGTTCTGCAGTTTTACAATTTTAGCCTATTTTATTTATTCAATAGAAGTTATTGTTCACTAGATATCTATTCTTGTTCTTCATACCTCTATGTTATTTTATTGAGTCCATTATTCATTTTGTTCTTCTCATAAATCCATATCAGTGGTATCAGAGTGGTCTTCTCTTCATTTATTTTACTTCGTGCATGTCCCCAACAAGATATGAGTACAAGAATTTGGAACTGGAACCAATCAATCCTTTGCAAGCTCAATCACACCGAGCCCGACACCAACCCATGGGGGGGAAAAAAAAGATGATGGAGTAGGATATCCTTTTAAAATGTTTCTCGAGGAATCCCTTGCGCAACAAAGGAACAAAATGATGGACAAATTTTCACAGATCCTTCGGTGGTTGCCCACAGGAGACGAATTAGAAACGTGCTTAGTTCCCCAATCCGGGATGGGAGTTCTTCAAAAGTATGAATAGCTAGGAGTTTCGAGCAACAGACTGTACATTCGGTGAATGAATGCGTCTTTCGTCTAGCGCCCTTTCATCCAATCCTATGTAGTCGACATGCCAGCTATCCCACCTGCCATTTATTCGATCCCATCCAAAAATGATTTGATTTTGGCTCGCTCCACTATTTATTTATGTCAGATACTGGCTAGCTAGCCCAACTAGGGAGTAGGAATTGTTCCCCCTCCCTCTGTGATGAGATAGCCAGTGGGGAATCCGTAAAATTTGAGACGAACATCGGCTAAGGCTAACGGGACCAGCTTGGGGTTGAAGTGGGGATTTACTTTTCCTCTTTTCTTCCCAGTGCTTCTGATCGGCTCACGATTCGAACTTCTCCCTATCGGCTAGTGCGGGATATGATCATTAAAGGTATACAAATATGGCCAGGAGGCAAAGCAAGCGAACACCTACCTATGTATCAACGGTCGGGAGGCGAAGCAAGAAAACACCTACCTTTCAAGCGGCCATGCAACCCCTTTCAAGGTACATGCAAATTTTTATATTCCATTATTTGAAGCACTGATAGATGTATATGTTGTAGATAGATGGTTGAATCTGCTCGAAGGGTATTTTTCGGTCCATAATTTTTTCGATAGGGAAAATATTACTTTTTCACTCCTCAAGGTCGTCCCCCATGTTAAGGACTAGTGGGATACTTACTCTGAGAAAAGGGCCATAGAGTAATTTGCAATATTTGTGGTCTCCCCCACATGGGATTCCTTCAGGGATGTCATTAAAGAAAAATACTACCATGTTGGAAGCTACGAGGACCAACACACAAGATGGACGACCTTGCATCAGGAAAGGGACCAGACAGTACCAAATTTCACCAATATTTTCCATACTGGATGACCTTGCATCAGGGACTAGACAGTACCAAATTTCACCAATATTTTCCATACCCTGTGCCCCAAATTGGGTATCAAATACTCTGAGCATCATCTGGTGCTCAAATACCATGACTGTTTTCATAGATACATTAAAAAGAAACGAATTTTCTGGAAATCACATCATTGGGTATGGATTATAGATATGTTGTCAAGATCGAGCAAAAATTTAAGCAGAAGAGGCGAGAGTTTGGATCTGCAAACTCCTCATAGTCGAAGCAAGGAAAAGACATCCCCAACCCACAAAACAAGAGACAGAGAAAAGATGGCCACTCTCAAGACAACCAATCCAAGTCGCAACAAGAGAAAGGTAATGAGAAGTCAAAGAAGGAAATGAGAAAATGGTGTGAATACCATAAAATCCCTTAGCACGACACTGAAGAATGCCACTCCAAGTAGTCACTGGTGGCTGAGATGAAAGCTTCTGAGTTAGAGGCATATTTTAACTCCAAATCAAATACAGAAGGAGGGAATTGGATTATCGATGTTGAACCCATTGCCACTATTGCTACCACCAAAGTCCAGCCAAGCCAACTAGAAGAACCAAAGGAAGGGGAACACCTATTTCAATCACAAATGTGGGTAAATGGGGCTCCGCTTCATTTCATTGTCGATAGCGGTAGTCAAAAGAACCTGATTTCAGTAGAGGCCATCAAGCGGCTGGACCTACTGACGACAAAATACCCACAACCCTACACCATCGGTTGGCTTCTCCCTACATCATCAAGCCTTTCAAAGACAAGGTATTGTGTGATATTGCTCCCCTTGAAGTTTTTGATGTTATTTTAAGACAACAATATTTGTGGAAGCGGGGTGAAATCACGAAGGTGGGTTACACTTTCGTGACAATCGGGTCTCCAAATTTTTGAAAAACAATTTTTCGGCCGAACTAAAAAACTTTTTCGGCCGAACTATTGTTCGGCCGAAAATATAAACGTCAAATCGAACGGAGCCATAACCAGACCCTCGATTTGCATGTAGAAATTTGGTCGGCCGGATATTTTTTTTCCGGCACTAGTTTTTCGGCCGAACTATTGTTCGGCCGAAAGATTTTTCGGCCGAAGAATATTTTGGCCGAAAAATAGTTCGGCCGAAAGATGTTTTATATAATATCCACACATCGAAGAGGGACGGTTAGAAACTTTTTTGGTTGCGTTAGTCTGTGTCGCCGAGAGCTGTTGCCGAGGTCTGTGTCGCCGAGATGTTGCCGAGGTCTATTGCCGAGGTCTGTTGTCGAGCTGTTGCCGAGCTGTTGCCGAGGTCTGTTGCCGAGGTCTGTTGCCGAGCTGTGTCGCCGGAAATTTGGAGGTATTTTATATTTCCGTGTTTGCGTTTGGAGTTATGTGAGTTATATTGCGTTTATATGTGCGTGTTATATTGCGTTTATATGTGCGTGTTATATTGCGTGTTATATTGCACATATAAACGTGTTTATATTGCGTTTATATGTGCAATATAACAGTTATATTGCGTTTATATTGCGTTTATAACAGTTATATTTCGTTTATATTGCGTTTATATAACAGTTTATATTGTGCGTGTTATATTGCGTGTTATATTGTGCGTTTATATGTGCAATATAACAGTTATATTGCGTTTATATTGCGTTTATAACAGTTATATTTCGTTTATATTGCGTTTATATAACAGTTTATATTGTGCAATATAACTGTGCAATATTGCGTTATATTGCGTTTATGTTGCAGTTTATATTGTGTTTATATTGCAGTTTATATTGCAGTTATATTGCGTTTATATTGCAGTTATATTGCGTTTATATTGCAGTTTATATTGTGCAATATAACTGTGCAATATACAGTTATATTGCACATATATGTATATTGCACATATATGTATAT
>ML780578.1:1170496-1223916 GCA_009831015.1 Picea engelmannii
ATATATATATATATATATATATATATATATATATATATATATATATATATATATTTAAGGTTTTTAAATATATATATATATATAACATTTTTAAAGTGTTTTTGGTCATAAATTTAGTTTTTTCCCCTTTTTTTTATTTTTATTGTTTAATTTTTCATCAGTTTTTTTAGTTTTCATATATAATTTTAATCTTTTTAGTTTTTTTGCTCTTTAGTTTTTTAAGTTTTTCTTTATTTTTTTTTAATATAAATTTTCTTTTAAATTTTTAATTTGTTTTTATTAATTTCAATTGTTTTCTTTTTCTTAGTTTTTTTAGTTTTTGATTTATAAAAATAAAATAAAATAATTTTTTTTGTTAAATATTCAAAAATAGTGTTATTTAATTACAATTATTTTTATGTATTGAAGTAAAGGTAAACAATTTGTTAAAAATGATGTTTTCCACTATATTTTAGAAGTATGGAACTATAAATTAATTGAGACAAAATTATATGAAAAATCTTAGTTTCAAAAAAGTAAATGGTAAAAAACATTTTTAAGATTGAAAGAAGTATGGAAAAATAACTAAAAACACCTTTGAAAAAAAAAAAAATTTTGAAAATAGATGGAAAATAAGCATTAAAAAAAAATTGTGGAAATATTATGGATCACAAAATTTAAAATATCAAAATACCACCTAAAAAGGGAGGGGGGTGCTACCGATAGCACCATTTTTAAAATGAGGTAAAAAATGTGACCCTTGAAAAAATGAGAACTCTACAAAGTTCTCGTTAAGCTGGTAATATTGTTATAAATGACTATACATATTTTCATGATAAATTTTATTAATATAAATTATTTCCTGTACAATCTTTTGTTTTTCTAGTTGTGAGTGAACCTTATATGTTCTATATGCATCTACCTTTTTTCTTTCATTTACCTTTAATTCTTGTTTTTCTACTTGTTATGCATGATTGTGTATGGGGAATTGAGAGTGATGCAAGGGGGGGAGGGGCCAAGTGAGCTTCCACCTTCACGTGGTTGGTCATTTTTAGTAAAGAATAAATTATTATTGAAACCAAGACGAGCTCATTCATGAAGTATTCCCCTTTAGTACTTCTAGAGAATTTCCCCTTTAGTATTTCTAGAGTATTTCCCCTCGTATATTTTTTTAAAATTTATTTACCTTTTTAATGTAAATTTTAAAAAATTATAAAAATATTTTTATGTAACGATTTAGTAGTTGATTTGGAGTTGTTTATTGACGATGGTAGTCATTGTTGAGGCAACAATTTAAATTAAATTATAATCTTAACTCCAAAAGCAAACTTGGTGCTACTGGTAGCATCAGTTTTCGATTCAAGGGCCAATTTTAAAGTCTTTGTCCACAATTGCATTAGTTGTCAACGCAACGGGTCTGAATGGCTCTCAATTTTGACCATTGCAAAAAAAAGGGTGCTACCAATAGAACCACTTTTTTATTTAGTGGTAAAAATAACCACTCTAAAAAAATGAGAACTCTAGAGAGTTCTCATTAAGTTGGTAACTTTGTTATATATCCAATGAACAACTAGTGAATCACAAAACAAAAATCACTAGTTGTGAGTTCAAGGATATGGAAGGTTTCACTAACCACCATGTCAAGGGAAATTACAAGGATAAAGGTTACCTTATCTTGGACAACCTAAAGGGAATGACATAAATTTTTAGCAATTTCCATATCGAGGGTAGACACACGATATCCTAGAGCAATTCCAACTCTCTTCTTCAAATTAGGTGGGGATACCTCCAATGTCTTCAATGCCTCAAATCCAACCAACTGTTTTGTTGAGTATGCCATCTCTTACAAGAGGACATGGTTAGATACCACCTCAACCAAAAAGTTTTGTTTCACTATCCCCTGCCCATTTGCATGCTCCAAACTTGGGTCCTAGATCCTCACAAGGAGAGTTAATGTTGGGGTTTCCATCAAGTCTAAGTATACCCCCAAGCATGCCTCATCACCTGAGATCTTTTGAAGGTCCAAGAGGTTTTATGGAGAGGGATTTACAGTTTGGTCAAACATTGCAACAATCAACTATTTCTAAACTGATGGACCATACAAACATTTTGGGAAATAACAGGATTTAACATTTTGACAATAAGAAAAATGAACAACAACATTTAACAAGACCTCGATTCCCAATGGTGCATTCCTCAAGTTTCCATCCAAATGCTACCAAAATAAATGGTGGAAAAAAGGGGCATATTGAAGGAATCCAAGCTCCTTCATTTCCTCCAATAATTGGTGAAGAAGGTAGCTTTCAGTCTATGCATCAAGAATCTAGCAAACAAGTTGCATACATGAAGGGATTTCAAGAGAATTGAAGAAAATATATTCCTGGATAGTTTCATGGTTGGTTACCATCGAATTCTAATGAGATGTTTCCTTCAACACACCATAAAAAGAGTCACCCAACACCCACATCAAATTTTGATCAAATTAATCCTACATAAAGGCCTCTTGAAATGGGTCCCCATGGTTTTTTTCTTGATGCCAACTCTAAATATCCTTTTAGTTCAACAAGAATTCTTGTTGGTGGTCCTTCAAAGTTATTTCCTCTGTACCAGTCACTTGGCTCATTTCCATCAGGCAGTGGAGGGCCATCAATGTTTTCATCAGAAATTGGAGATGGATCAAGGATTCCTGAAATCCATGAAGATATGATGGGGAGGAGACCTAAGGCGGTTGGAATAAGGCCTAATTTTATTGGATCTAGGTTGGAATTTGTTCATAATCAAGTGGATCCTCTAGCTCTGCCAAGAATTCTAGGGAAATATTACATTGGCTCATCATCAGGTAGAGAAAATATTGGTCCAACAGGTGGTCAAATGGTTGGTCCAACAATAGGTTTTGTATCTAGAGTTGGAGGACCTTATTTCCTTTCACACACTATAGAGGATTTTAGTCGAAATCCACTTGGCTTTGATGAAATTTTCTCTTTCATTGTAGCATAGTGCATAATACCTTCCAGCCCAGAAAACATCCAATGGGTGTTGGAAACAAGATGCCGCCTTTTCATTCCTCTGGTCCAGCCCTAGGTGGACCTAGGTCATTAGCTAATAATATGAATATTGGTGAGCCGAATGCCAACTTTGGTTCCAATCTTCCTATGCAAGTATTTCCCGATGAAGGTGGATTTCACCAAATGGTAATCATTTAAGTTTGTTATGACTAATTTTTGTGTTATTTTTTGGAGCATACTCTGTCATTTATTTTCAGGGGTTTGTATCTATGTGTTCATGTTTTGATTACTATCTTGGTTTAATTTTGGTGATAAGCAGGGTCAAATAATGTGTAAAAACTATAAATGTTTCTTGAAACATTTTCTAATTTAATAATCCTTTTTCTAATTTATTGTGCTTCTATTTTGTTCTATTTTTAAATGAGTGATCTGAATATAGTATTCATGATTCGAAAAATTAGAAATGAAGTAATTAATGGATGCTATGCATGTTATGGTTACTGATTACTTATTCAGTTGTATTTATTTGTCCATGATAAACATATTATTGATATGGGTAATAATGTTGTAAACACTTCTATTGTCCATAGTTTAGATAACACAGTGTTCCAGACAACTTAAATGGTCAATGGGCCCATCATATTTTTTTAACAATATTGACCGTTGTTGATTTAACTTGACCTTTTTAATGATGTATGAACACATGATTTGTGGCTTTATTGGTTTAACTCATGCACCTGTATCTTTTTTATATTCAAATGTAATAATAAACAACAATTGCAATACATATAGAAATAACATGTTTCTTAGCTATGCTATATAAAGTTGCTTATGGTGAATATCCATTAGACATCTTATTATATGATGATTAATTATAATTGTTTCATTTTTCCAATTGGATGAAAATATGAAGGATACACTAAATTTATTTGACTTGTTCATATTCAACCTATTCATCATTATTGGAGAGTATACAATTTGGAAATTCCACAATTGGCATACCTGAGTTTCTTTTTGGGGAAACTTTCAAGTTCAAAGCCTAATTCTTTAATATCTTTTCTACAATGTTTTAGGATTTATATAATCTAGTGCTACTTTTTATATATCATCTGATAACATAACAACTAAAATGATTTTCTACATAGTATTTATAGTTTTGACAAAATTGCACCATACCTACTAATAATTGAGCTTCATATGTTAGTATTGGAATATGGAAACAATTTTCCAACTACTTGTAGTATTCTTTATCATGAGCTGGGTTTTCAATCTTAGTTTTAGAGCACCATGGAGTGGAAATTCTCCTCTCGGTCAAGGGAAAAATATGTAGTTTCCCATCAATCCCAAAACCTTTATTGTTTTGTTGGCGTGTACTCACAATTATGTATCTTACTCCTATGACATTCACTACTAAAATATCTCATTGTTGTGTTGATGAACCAACAACATGACCACTGCAATAGGGAACAATTGTTTTTTTTTCAATCTCTCCTACCAATACTTTGTCATTTTCAATCAAAATTCTCTCCTACACTATTCTCTGATGGTCCATCTTTGTGTGCATTATTATAAATTCCATCATACATGTTAGTCATGTGATAATATATTTCATTTGTGTAGCTAATCCTTTTACACAACTTAGGTGGAATTGAACTCCAACTAAAATAACTATGCAAGTTTATTTTCAATACTTACGAGAACAATACATTGGAAGCAACAATATATATTTTTATTATAACCCTTCATTAGACTATCGATAACCCCATTTGTCGATGGTTCGACTAGCATAGCATTTTATTCCTCACTTAGTAACCCTCATAAATACAACTCGTTCATTGGTACCCTGTTGATAGTTCAATGATATCCCGATGATATTTTGATGATGATTCGTCGATGGTTTGTCGTATCTTAGTTTCTCTTCTGAAAAACAGTAGATGGAAACGTGATGGAGTTGTGACGAAATGATGGGGCATGCTTATCGATGGTTTGACACTCTTACGGTGGATACTATTCAATCTTCCAACATACTAGTTATGAAAATGTGATGGATTTGATATGAACTGATGGGGCACATTCATTGACGGTTATTCACTCTTACGATGGACCAGTGACGAGAACAACCTAGATTTGGGACCAACATCGTTCAATGGTATGATGAATGTGTTCATTTTTATTGTGACAAAAGTGTGATTGTCATAATTGCGATAGAGTTGACCCAACACAAAATAGGTTGTATCCTTCGTCGTACTTGAGATGTTGTGGCGACGAACATGTGTTGGTAAATTGTCGGAAAATGGGCCCAATTTAGTAGTGAAAAAATACCCTTTGATTCCAAGAAACTAGGCTTCAAACTCTTCTCCCTTCCTATTTTCTCCATAAAAATTTGATGGCTTGGTATTCTTGATATTTCCTTGCAAATTATCTTAATCATCCATTCTCCTTTGATTTCTAGTAGGGGATACCTCTATGTTTCTATGTGATTATTTATATGAATGTACCTTCTTGGTTGAATGAGTAGGTGATTAATGTGATTTTTGAGTCCTACTAACACTTGTTGAATACCTAGATTCTTTGTAATTCTCCCTTCTTACATGAGGTATTACTACTTCCTCATGTCTTGACCCTAATCCAACTCTTACTTTCCATTGTAGTTGGTTCAAATTCCATAGTATACAAGTATTTATATGTAACATCCCGCTCCACTGAGCACACTTTTATTGACTTATTCTTTGAGGACACTTGTGTGCAAGTGATCTAGTTATGGTATATTATGATTTCGTTTTGATTATGGGATATATATGATGATGATGATTTGTTGTGACTTATTGTGACTTTGATGTATATGTATTGGTATATTCTATTGACGAGTTTTCCTGAGTATGCAGGGCATAAGACAAGTTATGGATGATGATGACATCAATGGACTTCCTTGGACACCGAATTGAGTTAGGGAGTGGATTGTATTTTGTTTGAGTATTTCATTTTACGCACATGTGACATATGATTGATTTCAAAATGATTTATGTATATTGATTATTGACAACGTTTTTGTCAGTGGATACAGGCTTGACAATGCTTGCTAATCCGACTCACAAAAGGAGTAGAGGGGCCATGCACATAAACCAAACATTTGAGGGAGAAGTGTGGTAGCATCCCTGTCACAAGCCTACTAGCACTCATGTCGTGGCTGGAACTATAGGTTAACAATTACCTATTTTTAGTGGTCCACGATGTCATGAGGGAAGACTAAGACAGACACTCATGAAGATTCTAAGGAGCGCACAATAAGGCAGAGTCCTTATTCCTTAGAATCCCTTAGTCTCTCACAAGGTCGACTGAATGGAGTGTTGACTCCAAAGGGCTGGACATACTTCCAAAACCAGTCAAAGGTGAGTGGCACCCTTAGAGCACAAAGGTGCATATTGAAGGGCACATCGCGTAATTAAAAAAAAATGAGTCAATAAATTTAGCTGGCCTAGAAAACATTGAAGTGATTAGACCTTGTTAGAATAAAATAATTAATTAAACAATAAATTATTAATTATAAGCCTAAAAAAATTCTAAGCCTAAGTCTAAGTTTAATAAAGGGACTAATTAAAAATATTAAATAAATTAAAAGAATTAAGATAAATCAAATTCTAGCAAAAAAAAATGAGTAAAATATAAAGATTGGATAAAATCCACATGTGTGCATGAAATTAATAAATTAGATTTTTAAAATAAAAGAAATAATAATAAGAGAGAATAGGTGTACACATAGAATGGTATCTAGAGTCAAACTACCACTAGTCTAACTAGAAGAAGACTCCTAATCCAACTCTAACTAAGATCTAGTTAGGAGACACTCATTAAATGAAAATTTGGGGAACAAAGGGACACCTAAGAGAGAAAATAGGAACACATTGGGGAATGTGACAAAAATTGACTTTTTAAATAAAATAAAAATGGTAATTACTTGTGCAACTTGGGGAGAGTGTGACAAGTGCGTGGGTGAATAATCCTAATTAAATTAGTTAAAAATATAATTAATTGTGCATGAGGACATGTGCCAATGGAGATTTTTCTATAAAAAACAAAAGAGGTAGAAGAGTAGGGACTCACGTTTTGTTGGGTACTGTTATGCTGACAAATTTCTGACTGAATTTTTCTTGGGACAATTGGGACTCCAAGCTTGTGACAAGAGTAAAAGCTCTTCCTTGCGAGGCAAGCATGGAAGCTATTCTATTCTGGCTTTTGTGCTCATCCCCTTTGTGACTTGGGGGTCTAAGGGGGAAGAAGAGTACCACTAGCATTAGCTGGTAGGTACTGGTGAAGTCCTTGGATTGGAAAGTGAAGGGAATCTAACATTGCACAAGACTTTGGATTCAAGATCGGCTGCAATTTTTGTCATTACTGTTACGATATTTTATTTTGTTATAGTATTCTATTGAAAAACATGGAAATACAATTTTTTTTTATATGAAAGCAATGTATGACTACAATTTCTTCCTCTTTAAGAGCTACCAAATGTGTTGTTTGATTGAAACAAGGAATGAGAAATTAGTTAGTAATGTGATTATCAGACATTCAACGAAATTTAATATTCATGGGATTGATTTTGAATGTATTGAATAGTTTTCAATTCCTAAGAAGTATTGTGAATTATTATATATAAATTATTCAATGGGTTTTTCTTAAGTTATAGTCCAATAACTAAATAAAATTTTGTTACATTATTTACTTCAATATCTGAAATAGTTTGACAAATATGTGGTGAAATTACCATTTGTAAACTTCTAATGTTGATAATATAGATTTAAATATGGGAATCCAAAAATTGAAGATATTTTTCCTTGTTTTAGCTTCTATTTTACCATGAAATTTCACCTCTAGCATCTCTAGAAATTTTTACCATAGTACTCTCAAACTAGTACCTCTTCGCGAGATGATCCTTGCATTGTTACTTGACTAGCGGTTGATTTGAGATTTGGCTTGTTTCATGCGAATGTTAAGAAACTAGAGGTTTTCCCCTGGTTCGATTTCTCCTGTATTGTGATCGTAGTTATGGAAAGTAAGATAACAATAATCGTAGAAAAATCTCATTTTACTAGGGGATCGAACTTCATTATTGATCTTGTGGTTTTGTTCTCATTAAACCAAGAGAATCTAACTGGTGCTATCGATTCTATTGATCAGATTGATAGCATATAACTGTGTTCACAGTTAAGTGTTTAAGTTCAAACGTTTATTTAACTAGAGATCATGCATTTCAGTCTTGAGGATTTGTGTATATTACTTCTCTATCGGACTATCAAAGTTATATAACGATTTTATCTACTTGAAGAACAATTTTTAACTTATATATCTTATGGTTATTAAATTCAGCACTTAAAGTAATGAACAATAAGGCATTGCATTATTCTTCAATGATTTCATATTGAAGACTGAGTTCGAATTGATATAATTCTATTTCAGTTGAAGTATAAATTCGTATGAGGCTGCACACTGCAATATTTGGAGTGACTAGATAAATTTGTTATTTTAGTAGTTAAAATGTTTTTTTCTTAATTGTATAACCTGTCACCTCTTGATTAACGGAAGGCATACGTACTTTTGGGCAAGCACTTTTGGGCTATGCATGTCTCTTTGTCTACATAAATCATGACCTAAATCTACTTGTCCGAGTTCAAGTGTCCAGGTGTCCCTTAGGTGTTTAGTCTTGAGATTGTTGCATAATTGGTTTACCTCTCTTAATTTTGGCCTCCAACAACTCTTGCATATTAAAGTGATTGTCCATAACTTAAAGAATGACAGTTCTAATGAATACATTGACTTGAGAGAACAGATATTCGAGTATGATTTCGGTAAATAGAATTAAATAACATTCACTTAAGGGCGATTAAAATTTCTTGTAGGATCTTTCTAACTGTAAAAATAAATTAAAGAGAACAGGTAGATGTAATTAAGGAACTCTAGTTAGATCATGGAGTTAAGGAGTGAATCACTGTCTAGTCGTTACATAGGTTCAAAGTTAGGCATAAGTTAGATATAATTTTTTTTTAATTACTGATGACTTGTCTTATTGGAATTAAGGAAATTGATCAGATTTTTCAACACTTGACATCGTTGCCTAACTTGGTAGTTGGATTTTTTTGTCTAGTTGCGTAAGGATCATTCTCCTTTGTTAGGATAGGATACATGGTGAGAAATATTTAAGTTCCTTCGATATTTCCCCCAAAACGAATCTCCTCGAAGATACCTTACCAACGAGCTATCATACGCCTAAAACAGTGAGAAATATTTAAGTTCCTTTGATATTTCCCCCAAAACGAATCTCCTTAAAGAAACATTTCCAATGGGCTATAATACTCCTAAAACGTAGATCGTATGCAAAAGTTACGACCCTGGGAAGTTGATGTACTAACTTACCCAAATGGGGCCCACATGACTTTTGGTGCTTCATCTCCTAGGGTTAGGTTTTTAGATGTCTAGGGTTTTTTTCATTCTTGTTTATTGTAAAAAGGCCTTCAGAGCCTCATGGTAATACTCTTCTTGCAAATGAGTGCAGTCGTCACATCTCTTCTTAGAGATAAGCCGCCACCATTCCAACAAGCTTGTTTCCACTGCATTTTACAGTTTAAATTTATTTCCTGATTGAATAGAAAACCAGTTTTACTATATCTCTATTATTTTGTGTTAAGAACATGTTAATAATCTATAGTCATTTTGTTCTACTCATAAAATTTGGATCAGTGGTATCAGAGTGGTCTGCTCCTTTTCGTCTGAATGCATGTCCCTAACGAGGTCGGAGTACAAAGAGTTGGGTCTTGAGCTTATTTCTCTTGAGGAAAAAATCTCTCGCATGCCCAAGTGACCTCTCATGGAAGGAGAAAATAAATATGATGGGACATGATATCCTTTCAAACTTTTGATTGAGGAGTCCCTCATGCAACAAAGGAATGAGATGATGGATAGTTTCGCGCAAATCCTTCGGCGGCTACCAACAGGCGACACATCTTCTTCGAGCGGAGCTAGATGTTGTTGACAAGTGGTTGAATCTACTAGAAGGGTATTTTTTTGTCCATAACTTTTCGAATAGATAAAATATTACTTTTGCGCTCTCAAAGTCGTTCCCCATGTCAAAGATTGGTGGGAAAATTTCTGTGAGAAAAAGGAAACAAAGGAACCCTCATTATTTATAGTCACGACCACCTGGGAATCCTTTAGGGATGATATTAAGGAACAATACTACCCTGTCAGAAGTTATGACGACTTATATACCAAATGGACCACACTGCAGCAAGAAAGAGACCAAGCATTTCCAGATTTCACAAATATCTTCCATACCTTGCACACCAAGCTGGGTATCAAATATTCAGAGCGATATTTGGTGCTCAAGTATCATGGTGATCTACATAGATACATCTAGACTGAAATGGAATTTCTGGACATCTCATCCTTGGGCGCGGCCTACCGACATGCTGTCAAAATCGCGTAGAATCTCAAACAAAAGACACAACAATTTGGACCTGGGAACCCCTCACAACAAAATCCAGGAAAGGGCGGCCCCAACCCACAGAACAAAGGACAAAGAAAATATGGACAGTATTAGGACAACCATTCCAAGATGAAAGCAAAGAAGGACACCGAAAAGACAAAGAAAGATACCGCGAAGGGGTGCGACTTCCATAAGAGTCCTTAGTATAAAATTATTGACTGTCACTCAAAGAAATTGCTGGTGGCCGAAGTGAAAGCCTCTGAATCAGATGCGGGTTATGAATCTGAGCTAGAACTAGAAAGGGGAAGCCAGATCATTGATGTGGAACCCAATGCTACTGAGTTCCACCGTTGCTACCACCAAGCTCCAGCCTGGTGAACCTGATGATCCAGAAGAAGGAGAGCACCTCTTCGATTCACAAATGTGGGTAAAAGGCACCCCGTTGCACTTAATCGTTGATAGCGGTAGCTAGAAGAACCTCATCTCAGTAGAGGTCGTCAAGTGGCTGGCCCTGCTGACAATGCCGCACCCACAACCCTACACCATTGGATGGCTCCGCTAAGGAAGTGATCTCCGCATCAACCAACATTTTCGACTGTCATATGACATCAAGCCCTTCAAAGACGAGATATTGTGTGATGTTGCTCCTCTTGAAGTTTGTGATGTTCTTTTGGGCCAACCTTATTTATGGAAACATCTTGTTCTATATGAGTCTAGGCCTCATATTGTTATTATTACTTTGAATAGGAAATTGTACAGGATACCTGAGGCAGTGCCACCTAGTGCTATTTCCTTGATCTCTGCTAAGAAATGCATGAAGGTCATCTCTCAGACGAGGAATTTTGTCTTCTTTGTGATTCGCTCTCAGAATAAGAGAAAGATCACAGCCACATCTAGGGTCTCTACAGACGACCTCTCCACACAAAGAAGCAAGTAGATAAGGTGTTGGAAGAATACTCAGATATCTTCTCCTCACCTACTACTGGGGTACCTCTACACTGCCAAGTCAAGCACCCCATTGATCTGACCCTCGGTGCATCGCTTCCCAATGTGCCAGTCTATCGCCTCTCTCTGTTAGAGAATGAGGAGATCAAGTGACAGATCTAAGAACTACTCCACAAGGGGCACATCTGTCTCATCTCATCACTTTGCAGGAGCCCAATAGTTCTAGTACAAAAGAAATGTGGAACTTGGCGACTCTGCATTGATTATTGGGCTCTGAATAAAATCACATGTAGAAACCGGTACCTGATTCCCTGAATCGACGACCTCGTTGATCAACTCACGAGGGTCAAATACTCCAGTAAGATTGATCTGAAGTCTAGCTACCACCAGGTCCCAATAGAACAAACAGATGTATGGAAGAGTGCCTTCAAGTCAAAGGAAGGCCTTTTTGAATGGTTGGTCATTCCCTTTGGTTTGACAAATGATCCATCCACTTCCATGAGGATGATGGATGATATTCTGTGACCATTCACCAACATTTTTGCAGTGGTGTATATGGATGAAATTCTCATTACAACAAGACTTGGGTCGAACACTTGCAACATCTTCAATAGGTTTTGCACACCCTGCAATAGCACAAGCTATACGCCAACTTGGAAAATTTCTCCTTCAGTATGGACAAGGTCCATTACCTAGGCTACATCATTGATCAACATGGTGTACATGTGGATCTAGCCAAGATCCAAGTCATCCGTGACTTTCCAGCCCCAACCACACTCACTAAGATTCGGACCTTCTTGGGCCTTGCCAATTTCTACCGCAGGTTCACGTTGGGATTCTCCCATATTGCATGGGCCCTAAGCCAAATAACCAAGGGTGGTGGTAAGGCGAAATTTGCGTGGGGCCAGTCCCAACAACAAGCATTCGATGATTTGAAGCAACACTTTTTCTTAGCCCCAATACTTTCACTACTATACCTGCAACAACCCTTTGAGATTGAGACAGATGCTTCAAACTATGTTGTGGGCGCCGTTCTCACTCAACACGACCACCCCGTGGCCTATCATAGTGAGACACTATCAGATGATGTCTGTAATTACGCTACTTGTGATAAAGAAATGTACTCCATTATGAAATCCTACTGCCAGTGGAGACATTACATTCTTAGAAAGGAGACAATCGTCTACATTGATCATAAGCCACTACAGTTCATGCAGACACAAGGAAAATTGCAGAATGACCACCATCAAAAGTGGTCCACATACTTGCAACAATTCCACCTCAACATCAAGTATAACCAATCGCGTCACTGATTGCCTCAATAGACCGCTAGTTGTGGCACTCACCACGGTGCTAGACTCTTGCAGCCATGAGACCTCTGGATGGCCCCAACTCTATGAGACAGACCCGGACTTTGCCACCACCTACCAAATGTTGGGTGCAAACAAAATTGTCGATAATTTCCATCTTCAGGATGGGTTGTTGTGTCGTCTGTGCCATATATGTGTTCCATCAAGCGAGTGAGAAAAGATAATTTGGGAATCCCATTATAGTTGGGTGGCAAGACACTTCGACATTGAAATGACAATGGCGATGCTACAGAAACATTTCTACTGGCTTAAACTTCGACAAGAGGTCAACAAGTATATGAGGTCCTACACTGCCTATGCTATTGCCAAACCAACCACTAAGAAACATGGCATGTACACCCCTCTTCCTACTCATGACAAGCCATGGGAATCCATATCAATGGACTACATGTCGAGCCTCCCGTCCACCAAGCGAGGAAATGAATGTGTTTTTGTGGTTGCTGATCGCTTTTCTAAGATGGTGATTCTGGTTGCCTTCAAGAAGAACATCACAGTAGAGGCCACTACCAAGATCTTCTTTGAATGAGTCCGGGTACATTTGGGAATCCCACAAACCATTGTCTCAGATCAGGATAGTCAATTTCTTAGCACATTCTGGTCGAGCCTCTGGTCACTACTGGACACCAAGCTCACCAAATCCATGGCTTTCCACCCCCAGACAGATGGCCAAACCGAGGTTGTAAATCGAATGATTGTGCATATACTTTGCATTTATAATTCAAAGAACCCTCGCACATGGGATGAGAGCCTTCCCTATGTCCAACATAGATACAACCAAGCCTTGCATAGCTCAACTGGCCACAACCCCTTTCAGGTGGGGTTGGGATTCCAACCATTGGGTCCCATAGATGTTGCACTTCCCCTTGCGGTCACCTCGACCAAATCATCTCCTGCTCCAACAGAAGATGACAAAGCCACCCAGTTCATTGAGAGGATCCATCACATCTGCCAATAGGTTCAGGATATCCTACATAAGCCCAATGAAAAGTACAAGCAATGCCATGATCAACAATGGGTGCCACATACGTTTCAGGTGGACGACAAAGTTTGGTTGCACTTGCAGAAAGAACTCCTTACAGGACCCCATCGGAAGCTTCGCCCACTCTTTTATGGGTCGTACACCATCACCAAGGCCATGGGGGATAATTCTTTTGAGATCAAAATTCCTCCTTTCCTTGGTGTGCACCCAGTGTTCAACGTGGATCTCCTTCGCCGTTATTTCCCACCATTATTGGACACATCAGAAGTAGTAGAACAACTGACACCAACATAGCTCAATCTTGACTGCATACATCAGGAATCCAGTGATCATATTGTGGACACATAGATCAAGGGCACTCGACAACAAAGGATATAGCTTTATCGAGTCATCAAAGAAGGGCAACTCCTGCACCAAGGCAATTGGCTCACCCGGGGCCAAATTCAACATAAATTTCGTCATCTGATGGGGGAACACAACGCAATGGATACCATTTATTCCTAAGGAGGGAGGATTGATCTAGGTGGATATTGGTGGCCACCGACATTTTCCAACTGTCTCAAAACAGTTTTCTAGCAATTTTGGTAATTTACTATTTTTAGCAGTTTTTCACTTCCGGAGCCATTTTGAGGCCCTAAACGATTTTTTTTGGGAAAACGGTGAGAAATATGGAAGTTCCTTGGATATTTCCTCCAAAATGAATCTCCTCAAAGATACCTTTCCAATGGGCTATCATACGCCTAAAACATAGATCATATGCAAAAGTTACGACCCCGAGAAGTTGATGTAATACTTACCCAAATGGGGCCCACATGACTTTTGGCGCTTTATCTCCTAGGGTTAGGTTTTTGGATGTATAGGGTTTTTGGCATTCCTATTTATTGTAAAAAGGACTTCATATCCTCATGGTATTCATCTTCTTGCGAATGAGCGCAGCCATCACATCTCTTCTCAGAGATAAGTCGCTACCATTCCAGGAAGCTTGTTTCCGCTGCATTTTATAGTTTCATCTTATTTCCTTATTGAATAGAAAACCAATTTTACTGTATCTCTGTTATTTTGTGTTAAGAATATGTTAATAAGTTTCAGTCATTTAATTATGCTCATAAAATCCATATCATTGGTATCAGAGCGGTCTTCTTCTTGTCGTCTTAATGCATGTCCCCAACGAGGTCGGAGTATAAAGAGTTGGGTTTCGAGCTTGTTTCTCTTGAGGACAAAAGCTCTTGCACCCCCAAGCGAACTCTATTGGAAGGAGAAAATAAATATGATGGGACATGAGATACTTTCAAACTATTGATTGAGTAATCCCTCATGCAACAAAGGAACGAGATGATGGATAGTTTCGCGCAAATCCTTCGTCGACTATCAACAGGTGACGCATCTTCTTCGAGCGGAGGTGTCACCCCCTTCAAGGTACAAATAAACTTCGATATTCCTATATTTTAAGGTTAGATAGAAACAAATGTCGTAGACATGTGGTTGAATCTACTATAAGGGTATTTTTATGTCCATAACTTTTCTAATAGAGAAAAGATTACTTTTGCACTCCTCAAATCCATTCCCCATGTCAAAGATTGGTGGGAAGCTTTCTGTGAGAAAAAGAAAATAAAGGAACCCTCATTATTTACAGTCATAGCCACCTGGGAATCCTTCAGGGATGTTATTAAGGAAAAATACTATCTTGTCGAAATCTTTGATGACTTGTATACCAAATGGACCACATTGCGGCAAGAAAAAGACCAAGCAGTGCTAGATTTCACAAATATCTTCCATACCTTGCGCACCAAGCTCGGTATAAAATATGCAGAGCGACATCTGGTGCTCAAGTATCATAGTTGTCTAAATAGATACATCTAGACCGAAATGGAATTTATGGACATCTCATCCTTGGACGCGGCCTACAAATATGCCGTCAAAATCGAGCCGAAGCTCAAACAAAAGATGCGACAATTTGGGCTTGGGAACCCATCACAACAAAAGCCAGGAAAGGGCAGCCCCAAACCACAAAACAAAGGATAGAGAAAATATGGACAGTATCAAGACAACTAGTCCAAGCCGAAAGCAAAGAAGGACACTAGAAAGACAAAGAAAGATATCGAGAAGTGGTGTGACTTCCATAAGAGCCCTTGGCAAATCACAACTGACTGCCGCTCAAAGCAATCACTGGTGGCCGAAGTGAAATCCTTTGAATCAGATGTGGGTTTTGACTCTGACCCAGAACCAGAAAGGGGAAGACAGATCATTGACGCAGAACCCAGTGCCACCATTTCTACCACCAAGCTCTAGCCTGGTGAACCAGACGAGCCAGAATAAGGAGAGCGCCTCTTCCATTCACAGATGTGAGTAAAAGACACCCTACTGCACTTCGTCGTTGATAGCGGTACCTAGAAGAACCTCATCTTAGTAGAGGTTGTCAAGTGGTTGGGCCTGCTGACAACTCCGCACCCACAACCCTACACCATTGGATGGCTCCACCAAGGAAGCGATCTCCTTGTCAGCCAACAGTGCCGACTATCGTATGAAATCAAGCCCTTCAAAGACGAGGTATTGTGTGATGTTTCTCCTCTCGAAGTTTGTGATGTTCTTTTGGGCCAACCTTATTTATGGAAACGTCATGTTGTATATGAGTCTAGGCCTAGTAGTGTTATTATTACTTTGAATAGGAAATTGTACAGGATACCCGAGGTAGTCCCACTTAGTGTTATTTGCTTGATCTCTGCTAAGCAATGTAGGAAGGTCATCTCTCAGATGGGGAAGTTTGTCTTCTTTGTGATTCTCTCTCAAAATAAGCGAAAGATCACAGCCACATCTAGGGTCTTTGAGGCCGACCTCTCCACACAACAGAAGCAAGTAGATAAGGTCATGGATGAATACTCATATATCTTCTCCTCACCTACCGGGGTACCTTTGCACTACTAGGTCAAGCACCCCATCGATTTGAACCCCAACACATTGTTGCCTAATGGGCTAGTATATCACCGCTCTCTATTAGAGAATGAGGAGATCAAGCGACAGATCCAAGAACTTCTCCACAAGGGGAACATCCTTCCCATATCATTACCTTGCGAGAGCCCAATCATGTTGGTACAGAATAAATATGGAACCTAGCGACTCTGCATTGATTATCGAGCTCTGAATAAAATCACAATCAGAAACTAGTACCTGATTCCCCGAATCGACAAACTCCTTGAGAAACTCACAGGGGCCAAATACTTCAGTAAGATTGATCTAAAGTCTAGCTACCACCAAGTCCCGATAGAACAAACAAATGTATGGAAGACTGCCTTCAAGTCAAAGGAAGGTATTTTTGAATGGTTGGTCATGCCCTTTGGTTTGAAAAATGCTCCAGCCACTTTCATGAGGATGATGGACGATATCTTGTGACCATTCACCAATACATTTTTAGTGGTGTATCTAGATGACATTCTCATTTACAACAAGACTTGGGTTGAATACTTGCAACATATTCAGCAGGTTCTGCACACCCTACGACAACACAAGCTATACGCCAACTTGGAAAAACTATCCTTCCACATGGAAAGGGTACATTACCTAGGCTACATTGTTGATCAACATGGTGTAGATGTGGATATAGCGAAGATCCAAGAAATCTGTGACTGGCCAGCCCCAACCACACTCACTTAGCTGCAGTGCTTCTTGGGCCTTGC
Source organism: Picea engelmannii (assembly GCA_009831015.1). Classification (NCBI taxonomy): domain Eukaryota; kingdom Viridiplantae; phylum Streptophyta; class Pinopsida; order Pinales; family Pinaceae; genus Picea; species Picea engelmannii. The sequence continues at coordinate 1,187,923 of ML780578.1, forward strand.
CAATTTCTAATGCAGGTTCATGTTGGGATTCTTCCATATTGCATGGGCCCTCAGCCAAATAACCAGGGGTGGTTGTAAGGTGAAACTTGCATGGGGCCAGTCCCAACAACAAGCGTTCGATGATTTGAAGAAACAATTGTGCTGAACCCCAGTTCATTCACTACCATACTTGCACTAGCCCTTTGAGATTGAGAGAGATGCTTTAAACTATGCCACGGGCTCCGTTCTCACTTAGCACGACCACCCCATGTCCTATCATATTGAGACACTATCATATGTCGTCCGAAAGCACCAATCATGTTCCTGATTGCCTCAGTAGACCGCTAGTCATGACACTCAACACGGTGCTAGACTCTTTCGGCCATGAGACCTTTGGATGGCCCCAACTCTATGAGACAGACCCAGACTTCGCCACTACCTACCAAATGTTGGGTGCAAATGCATTTATCGATAATTTCCATCTTTAGGATGGGTTGTTGTGTCATCTGGGCCATATCTGTGTTCCATAAAGAGAGCGAGCGAAGCTGATCTGGGAAGCCCACTACAATCGGGTGGCAGGACACTTCGGCATTGAAAAGACAATGGGGATGCTACATAAACATTTCTACTGGTCGAAACTTCGACATGAGGTCAGCATGTATATTAGGTCTTGCACTGTCTACACTATTGCCAAACTGACCACTAAAAAACATGACATGTACACCCCTTTTCCTACTCCTGACAGGCCATGGGAATCCATCCCAATGGACTACATGTCAAGCCTCCCATCCACCAAGCGGGGAAATGACTGTGTTTTTATGGTTGTTGATCCCTTTTCTAAGATGGATATTCTGGTTTCCTGCAAGAAGAACATCACAACAGAGGCCAACGCCAAGCTATTCTTTGAACGAGTCTGGTTACATTTTGGAATCCCAAAAACCATTGTTCATATCGGGATAGTCAATTTCTCATCACATTCAATTCGAGCCTCTGGTCACTACTGGACACCAAGCTCACCAAATCCACGACCTTCCACCCCTAGACAGATGGCTAAACCAAGGTTGTAAATTGAATGATTGTGCATATCCTTCACATGTATAATTCAAAGAACCCTCACACATGAGATGAGATCATTCCCTATGTCTAGCATAGCTACAACCGAGCCTTACATAACTCAACTGGCCACATCCCCTTTCAGGTGGGGTTGGGATTCCAATCATTGGGTCCCATAGATGTTGCACTTCCCCTTGCGGTCACGTTGACCGACTCATCTCCTGCTCCAACTGAAGTTGACAAAGCCACTTAGTTCATTGAGAGGATCCAACACATCTTCCAATAGGTTCAGGATATCCTACAGAAGTCCAATGACAAGTACAAGCAACGCCATGATCAACATCGGGTGCCACATAAGTTTCAGGTGGGAGACAAAGTTTGGTTGCACTTGCAGAAAGAACTCCTTATAGGACCCCATCAGAAGCTTCACCCACTCCGTTATGGTCCATACACCATCACCAATGATGTGGGGGATAATTATTTTGAGCTCAACATTCCTCCTTTCCTTGGCCTGCACCCAATGTTCTATGTGGATCTCCTTCGCCCTTATTTCCCACCATTATTGGACACCTTAGAAGTAGAAGAACAACTGACACCAACATAGCTCGGCCCCGATTTCATACAAAAGGCATCCAATGATCATATTGTGGAAACATATATCAATGGAACTCGACAACAAAGGATCTAGCTTTATCGAGATGTCAAAGCAGGGTAGCTCCTACACCAAGGCAAGTGGCTCACCCGGGGCCAAATTCAACAAATATTTCTTCATTTGATGGGGGAACTCAACACAATGGAGACCATTGCTTCCTAAGGAGAGAGGATTGATTCAGGTGGATATCGGTGGCCACCCACCTTTTCCAACTGGATCAAAACATTTTTTGGCAATTGTGGTAATTTACTATTTTTAGCAGTTTTTCACTTCCGGAGCCGTTTTGAGGCCCTAAACGATGTTTTTTGGGAAAATGGTGAGAAATATGGAAGTTTCTTTGACATTTTCCCCAAAATTAATCTCCTCTATGATACCTTTCCAATGGGCTATCATACACCTAAAATAGAGATCGTATGCAAAAGTTACGACCCCGAGAAGTTGATGTATTAACTTACCCAAACATGACCCACATGACTTTTCGCGTTTCATCTCCTAGGGTTAGGTTTTTGGATGTCTAAGGTTTTTGGAATTCCTGTTTATTGTAAAAATGCCTTCAGAGCCTCATGGTAATCATCTTCTTGCGAATGAGTGCAACTGTCAAATCTCTTCTCAGAGATAAGCCACCACCATTCCAACAAGCTTGTTTCTGCTGCATTTTACAGTTTCAACTTATTTCCTTATTGAATAGAAAACTAGGTTTATTGTATCTTTGTTATTTTGTGTTAAGTACCTATTAATAATCTATAGTCATTTAATTTTGCTCATAAAATCCATATCAAAGAGTGTCTGTGCCCAATAAGGATTCGCAATGCGCTCCAGCTGGTAGTAGTAGTATACATAGAGAGCTTGAGAAGGTAAAATTTCCTGAGTTTTGGGGTGCCAAGAACGGCTTAGCTTCTGAGGCATGGTTGGAGAACATGGCGATGTGATTCGCACTTCGTGATTACACCTCCAACATGAAAGTATGCATGGAGGTATTTCAACTAAAAGGGAGTGCTCTACTTTGGTGGAAGAAACTCCTACCTCAAATAAACATAGTCGTGGAAGACTTGTCATGGGAATTGTTCGAGGAATGATTCTGGGAGAGTTACTTGTCTGATGAATTCATTGAGCATTAGCTTAATGAGTTAAACGCCTTATGACAAGGTAGTCATACGGTACCAGAGTATGAGGCCAGGTTCATGGAGTTACTTAGGTATGGTCCACATATGAACACCGAAAAGTTAAAGGTCAACAAGTTTGTGTTCGACCTTAACTTCAACATTTGTGCGAAGGTGAGGATTCTAATTTCTCAGACGTTACACGAAATAGTTCAGAAGGCCTTCATAGCCGAGGAATATTTGAACAGTGGGGATCAGGGAATAAATCCTTCTAGACCAACTGGACAGATGACATCAGGAGTGCAACAACATTAGACACCAACCAGATAGACTTCAGGGCATCGAGATATGCCCAGAGGACCTATGTTCACGACACCGCAATGAAAGACTCCTCAACAGAGGAAACCTTACAAAGGACCACAACAACAGTAACAATGTCGTCTGCAACAACAACATCATTTTAGGTCTGTTCAACAGAACATACCAGGATCACATACTGTTAGGCCAAAAACTATTTCTTCGGGGACCAAGAGTACTGGACTGAAGATTCGATTTTGGACTTGTGGAGAGCCACATTACCAATGATATTGTCCAATTGAGAAGGCTAAAACGAATGGATCATCTGGACCCACTACTATTGGAGATTTGGGTAAGGCACACATGATACATGAAACTGTGAATAATCGCTAGGAAGAGCACCCGTCTATTATGCTCAAGACGTTAGATACGATCGCCGATCAAAATTTTAGTATCTTGATAGATCCAGGTGCTACAAAGAGATTTATTTCTAGTGCAATGCTAAAGAGAATTAAGGCAAAGGAAGTCGAGCAGGACGAGTTCATATACGTAGAAATGACATCGGGTGCCAAACAAAAGTTTGGAGGAAAGGTTATAGACTGTAGCATTAACTTGGGAGATTTTGTAATGAAGGCAAACCTATATGTCACGATATTAGGATCTTATGACATATTTATTGGTATGGATTGGATAGAAGCACATGATGCGATTATAAACTGTAATATGAAACAATTAAGTTCGACAAATGATTTGGGACAGAATAGAGTGATTGTAGGAAGAAACCAGGGAGTGTCCTTGAGATTTGTTTCTTTCCTACAACTACAGAAGAGTATGCGCAAAGGATACAAGATATAGGTAATATTAGAGCTAAATGAAAAGGGCAAGGTAGAAGGATTAGAAAACCTTCTTGTAGTACAAGAGTTTTACGACATGTTTCTAGAAGAGTTACCAGGTTTTCCACCCGAAAGAGAGTTGGAGTTTACAATAGACTTGAAGCCTAGAACTGAACTAAAAGAGAGAACGCCATATTGGATTTCAACGCTTGAATTGTAGGATTTGAAAATGAAATTGAAGGAAATGTTGGACTTGGGACTTATATATCCAAGCATATTACCATGGGGTGCGCCAATTATTTTCATGAGAAAGAAGGTTGGAGCGTGGATACTTTGTATTGACTATCATCAATTGAACAAAGCGACGATCAAGAACTAATATATGTTTCCAAGAATAGATGATTTGTTTGACTAGATGAAGGGAGCGACGATGTTTTCAAATGTTGATTTGAGATCGGGATATCATCAATTACGGATTAAGGAAGAAGATATCCCTAAGACCGCATTTAAGATGGGATTCAAACACTATGAGTTTACATTTTTACCATTCAATTTGACAAACGTCCCATGGGTATTCATGAGTTTGATGAATTGGGTGTTCTGCAGATACTTGGACAAGTTTGTTCAATTATTTATGGATGACATACTTATTTATTCTTGGATGAAAGAAGAGCATGACGACCACTTAAGATTGGTCCTATAGTGTCTGCGAGAAAACAAATTATACGGGAAGCTATCAAAGTGTTCTTTTTACCAATCGAAGATTCATTACTTTGGACATATCGTATTTGGTGAAGGTATTGCTATGGATCCAACGAAAGTAGAGGCCATTATGTAATGGCCAACATCTATAAATGTACAATAAGTACGTAGCTTTATGGTTTTACCTGGATATTACCAACGATGTTTTGAAGGTTTTTCGAAGATAGAAAATGCGATCATGGAATTACCAATACTAAAAGTCCCCAACATGGACAAGGAATTATTGGTATGCATGTATACATCCAAGGAAGGCCTAGGAATATTTTTGATGTAATATGGTTGAGTGATTTCTTATATTTCAAGGAAGTTGAGAAAACATGAGGAGAACTACGCAATGAATGACCTGGAGTTATTAGAAATTGTATTTTCCTTGAGAGTTTGGAGACATTATCTGATTAGATACAAATTCGAATTAAAAATAGATCACTATGGACTGCAACATATATTTACTCAGAGTGACTTGAACACGGGACGAAGGTGTTGGTCAAAATTACTTAGCGAATACGACTTTGAGATTTCTTACATTAAAGGAATGGTGAATAGAGTGGCAGATGCGTTGAGTTAGAGACCACACATATTTTCGGTAATATCTCTTAAGACAAATCTTCAAGAAAATATTCTAGCCTTATAGATTGGCGATGATTGGTACAAGGAAATTAAGAATAGTATTAGACAAGATACCATGATGGTGTCGAATTATGAAGGTTATTCATTAGACAACAACGAATTATTGAGATTTAACGACAAAATTTACATACCTCCTAACGACGAATTAAAAAGTTTGATCTTGAGTGAAGCACAATGAGCAATGTACATGGCTCATTTGGGTGTCATGAAGATGAAGACATACCTTAATCCTTTATTCTTCTAGAAGGGAATGAAAGAATACATAGTTAGTTATGTGGCGAGATGTTTAGAATGTCAGGAAGTGAAGGATGAACATAAACATCCAATAGGATTACTACAACCACACTCTATTCCAGAATCGAAATGGGAGGTCATTTTTATGGACTTTATCGTTGTATTTCCATTGATGGTAAAGAGGCATGATTCAATTTTCATGGTAGTTGACACTCTAACGAAGAGTGCACACTTTATTCCAGTTTGTACGATGTATCAGGCGCAAGACATAGCTAGAGTATTTGTCAACGAGATTCTGATATTAGTACATGGTGTACCAATAAGGATCATATCCGATCGAGGATCAGTGTTTAAAGGATGATTTTGGACCAGTTTCCAAGAGGCTTTGGGAACAAAAGTGAACTTTAGTACAACATATCACCCAAAAACAGACGAGAAAACAGAAAAAACGAACCATATTTTGGAGGATATGTTGCGTATGTATGTAATTGATCATAAAAAACACTGGGAAGATTTCTTGCCACTAGTAGAGTTTACATACAAAAGAAACTATCAAAGTACCATTAAGATGACACCATTTGAGTTTCTTTATGGACGACCGTGTCAGATGTCATTGATTTGGGATAAACTTGAGGATAGGGTCCTAGTTGGACCAGAAGTGATTCAAGAAATGGAAGAACATATGCAATCAATATGACATAGGATTAAAGAAGAACATGATCGAAAAAAAAGTTATGTTGATGCGCATCGCATTGACCGCAATTATGAAGTTGGAGACAGAGATTTATTGCAGGTGAAACTACACAAGATTTCACTGAAGTTTGGGTGGGGTGATAAACTCTCTCTTAGGTTTGTGGGACCTTTTTAGATTGTGGAAAAGAAGGGACCCGTGGATTATCGACTAGCCTTGCCTTATTATTTGAGGTGTATGCACGATGTATTTCATGTATCTGTTTTACGACATTATGTTATCAATCCATCACATGTTATTGACATGAGTTCTTTGAAGGTGTTGGCTGAGGGTTCTCTCATGGCATAGCCAAACCACATTATGGACCATCGCATTTGACAACTATGATGTCGAATAGTCGATTAGGTCAAGGTCCAGTGGGACAAATATAGTCCATACTCAACTAGTTGGGAGGACACATACGAGATGCGTCAATGGTTTCCATACTTGTTTGATAGATTATATATATAGTTCTTTGTCAGATATATTTATTTCCATTTATACTATACAAACTTCAAGATGAAGTTTAAAACAAGAGGGGGTGTATGTAACATCCTGCTCCACCAAGCACACTTTTATTGATTTATTCGTTAAGGACACTTACGTGCAAGTGATCCGTTTACGGTATATTATGATTTTGTTTCAATTATGGGATATATATGATGATAATGATGTGTTGTGACTTATTGTTATTTTATGTATATGTATTAGAAGATTCTATTGACGAGTTTTTCTGAGTGTGCAGGACACAAGACAGGTTATGGATCCCGATGGCATCAATGGAATTCCTTGGACTCCATATTGAGTTAGAGAGTGGATTGTATTTTTTTAAGTATTTCATTTTATGCACATGTGACATATGATTGAGTTCAATATGATTCACATATATTTACTATTGACAATTTTTTTGTCAGTGGATGTAGGCTTCACAATGCTTTCTAATCTAAATCACATAAGGAGTAGAGGGGTCATGCACATAAACTAGACATTTGAGGGAGATGTGTGACAACGTCCCTGTCACAAGACTACTAGCACTCCCGCCGTGACCAGAATTGTAGGTTAACGATTACCTATTTTGAGTGGTTCATGATGTCACGAAGATTATAAGAAGCACACAATAAGGCAGAGTCCTTATTCCTTAGAAGCCCTTAATCTCTCACAAAGTCAACCGAATGGAGTGTTGACTCCAAAGGGTCAGAAAAAATTCCAAAACCATTCAAAGGCGAGTGGAACCTTTGGAGAACGGAGGTGCGTCTTGAAGGGCACATTGCATAATTAAAAGAAAAACTTGAGTCAATAAATTTAAGTGGCCTAGAAAACATTGAAGTGATTATACCTTGTTAGAATAAAATAATTAATTAAACAATAAATTATTAATTATAACCCTAACAAAAGTCTAAGCCTAATTCTAAGACTAAGCCTAAGTCTAAGACTAATTAAGGGACTAATTAAAAGTTTTAAATAAATTAAAAGAACTAAAATAAATCAAATTCTAGGAAAAAGTGAGTAAAATATAAAGATTGGATAAAATGCACATGTATACATGAAATTAATAAATTGAATTTTTAAAATAGAAGAAATAATAATAAGAGAGAATAGGTGTACACATAGAATGGTATTTAGAGTTAAGCTACCACTAGTCTAACTAGAAGAAGACTCATAATCCAACTCTAACTAAGATCTAGTTAGGAGATACTCATTAAATGAAAATTTGGGGAACAAAGGGACACCTAAGAATGAAAATAGGAACACGTTGGGGAATGTGAGGGAAATTCACTTTTTAAATAAAAAGAAAATGGTAATTAATGTGCAACTTGGGGAGAGTGTGACAAGTGTGTGGGTGAATAATCCTAATTAAATTAGTTAAAAAGATAATTAATTGTGCATGAAGACATGTGTCAATGGAGATTTTTCTATAAAAAAAAAGAGGTAGAAGAGTGGGAACTCACTTTTTTTGGGGTATTGTTATGCTGTCAAATTTCTGACTGAGTTTTTCTTGTGAAAGTTGAGACGCCAAGCTTGTGACAATAGTGGAAGTTCTTCCTTGCGAGACAATATTGGAAGCTACCGTGTTCTGTTTTTTGTGTTTGACCCCTTTGTGGCTCGAGGGGCTAAGGGGAAAGAAGAGTACCCCTAAAATTGGATGGGAGGTACTGACGAAGTCCTTATATTGGAAAGTGAAGGGAATGGCATTGCAAAAGACTCAAGATTCAAGATTGATTGCAATTTTCATCATCACTGTTACAATATTTTATTTTGTTATAGTATTCTATTGAAATATATGGAAATATACACAATATTTATATGAAAGCAATCCATGGCTACAGTTTCTTCCTCCTTGAGAGCTACCAAATATATTGTTTGGTTGAAACAGGAACAAAGAAATTAGTTAGTAATGTGATTATCAGATATTCAACGAAATTTAATATTCATGGTATTTATGTTGAATGTATTGAATAGTTTTCAATTCCTAAGAAGTATTGTGAATTATTATATATAAATTATTCAATGGGTTGTTCTTAAGTTCTTGTCCATTAACTAAATAAATTTTTGTTCTGTTATTTACTTGAATATCTAAAATAGTTCTAACAAATCTGTGGTGAAATGACCATTTGTAAACTTCTAATGTTGATAATATAGATTTAAATATGAGACTCCAAAAATTGAAGATATTTTTCCTTGGTTTAGCTTCCTCGGATTTGTTATTTTTGACCTTGAAATTTCACCTCTAGAATTTTACCATAGTACTTCAAAATTAGTACCTCCCCACGATATGATCCTTGCATTGTTTCTTGACTAGCGACTAATTTGAGATCTGGCTTGTTTGACGCGACTGTTAAGAAACTAGAGTTTTTCCCCTGGTTCGATTTCTCCCATATTTAGTGATCGTAGTTATGGAAAGTAAGATAACAGTAATCATAGAACAATCACATTTTACAAGGGGATCAAACTTCATCGATCATCTAGCACATTATTGAGCTTGTGGTTTTGTTCTCATTAAACCAAGAGAATCTACCGAGAATATAATTGGTGCTATCGATTCTATTGTTTGGATCTCTAACATATAACTGTGTTCCCTCCCAGCTGTCGCAGTTAGTGTTTAAGTTCAAAATTTTATTTAACTAGAGATCTCGATGATTTGCATAGATTACTTCTCTACTGGACTATAAAAGTTGTATAACGATTTTTATCTACTCGACCATACTTTCAATTTTTAACTTGTATATCTTATGGTTATGAAATTCAACTCTTAAAGTAATGAAGAATAAGGCGTTGTATTACTATTCAATGATTTCATATTGAAGACCAAAACTTTTTGCCGAGTTCGAATTGCTATAATTCTATTTCAAGTGAAGTATAAATTCTTATGAGGTTGCACACTGCAATCTTTGGAGCGACTAGATAAAATTGTTATTTTAGTAGTTAAAATAATTTTTTCTTAATTGTATAACCTGTCACATCTTGATTAACGGAAGGCATACGTATTTTTGGGCGAGCACTTCTAGGATACACATGTCTCTTTGTCTACATAAATCATGAATTAAATCTACTTGTTCGGGTCCAAGTGTCCCTTGGGTGTTCATTCTTGAGATTGCTGCGTAATTGGTTCGCCTCTCTTACTTTTGGTCTCCAACAATGCTTGCATATTAAAGTGTTGTTACATGACTTAAATAACGGTAGTTATAATTAGCACAACCACTCAAAACTGTGGTTGATGAACGTTGAAAGGTACTGACAGAAAATGAAATGTACAGTCAGAAAATGAAACGCACAATCAGAAAATGAGTGTCTACAGCCAGCACAACCAGCTTGCTAAATCTAAAGTTTAATAATTTAAACGTGGCAATCATATAGTGCTACAGTGATTTCTTAATATGATTAGGTAAATGTTAAAAGGTAAACAGGTTAAAGGATGCATTCAAAAATACAAGGAAGTTATGAAGAGGAAATCACATTCATTGATTTGGGAGGACGACTAAGAATATGCCAGCATCTTCAATTGTTAGCCATCAAATTAGAATTTTAGATTAAAAGGTGATTAATTGTACTCATTTCCAATAGGTGTACACCTTTCAACGTAATGAATACATTGACTATATGATTTCAGTAAATAGAATTACATAACAATATCTTAAGGGCAATTCAAATTTCCTTAGGATCTTTCAGTTGTAAAAATAAATTAAAGAGAACATGTAGACGTAATTAAGGAAATCTAGTTACATCATAGAGATAAGGAGTGACTCACCGTCTAGTCGTTACATAGGTTGAGAGTCAGGTGTAAGTTAGGTATATAAATTTTTTTAATTAGTAACCATGATACTGATGACTTGTCTTATTGGAATTAAGGAAATTAATCACAGTTTTCAACACTTGACGCCACTGCTAACTTGTTAGTTGGCTTATTTTGTCTAGTTGTGTAAGGATCGTTCTCCTTTGTTAGGATAGGATACACGGTTGGTAATTTTTTGGTCACCCTTATCTTGTGAACTGTGACGATTTCGAAATATTTGTAATCTAATTCAATTATTCTCGTAACCCCCTCGAATTTAGAGATATTAATTTACATGGGTTAACTCCATGGTAAGATATGCTTCTTTTTACGAGGGATCTTGAATGGAATTGATTTCCTTCAAATTTGTGCGTTATTAAATTCTCTTCTTGTGAACACTAGATTCGTTTTATTCACATGTTATTGTGAAATGAACTACCATAGTAAGTGAAGTTACCTTAATTATTTTTCCTAAATCCACACTAACTCTTATTGGGTCAATTAATTCATTTTTGATATGGCCTCCTTACGTCTTTTGGTTATATCCTTCAACAAGTTGAAATATAAGTTAGTGAGACTCCCCTTAAGATAGTAAAAGAACTAAATCATAGAATTTACGAAATTTAAAGCACTCTCTCACCCTTAGCCTTATAGAAGTTAATTAATACTAATCTTGTAGGCATTGTACCCATAATACTCTGTACACACATAAATTATATTGTAAGTATTAATGAACGAAAGAGGGATTGGAATATCGACCTCAAGAATGGCTCTTAAATGACCTATTTTTTTGACGTAATAATAATTAATTATAATGGTTTTATTTTAGGTCTAATATATTAATAGCGAGGCTATACCCCTTAGGTTCATATTATTGATTGGTTAAAAGTAATGAATTATTGTGAATGAGCAATTTAATGATTTAAATCATAGTTTAATTCATGATGTTATTTTATTTGTATAATAATCACTTGCGATTTCCATATTTGTCATATTGATAGAATAAAAATTTCAGCATAGTCTGCCTGCTTACTTTGCTCTCTTACCATTAGTGGAGTGGTAGGTGTGAGTTGCTCATGGAGATTCTCGATCTCCTTCTGATATTGATTGATTTTCTGTGCAATCAGATCAATATTCTCTGCTGCTGTAAGTTCATCCCTCTGCTCGGACTTTGGAATCTTATCATAAGTTCCTGCCACTTTTCGTTCCAGTCCATTCGCATGCTCCCTCTCCTCTTGGGTCTCAAACTTAGCCTGCTCACATATTATTTCCAGCGCATCCTGTTTCTCCATTGCCTGTTGCAATTCGGCTAACTCTGTGCGTGCGTGAGACTGTACCTCTTTGGTAACGCTAACCTGCAATTTGTGTAGAGCCTTGGATGGTATTTGTGGCAATACCAGTTGGATGTGGGTTAAGTCCTTTAGGGTTGTCTGCCCCACGATCTCGTCCATGCGCAACATACTGGGTGAAATGTGGATTGTTGCGCTCGACTGTGGTATTGTATGCACTGTATCACACTCACCTTATTCCAGTATTTCTTTTGTCTATGTTGTTGATGGTCCTATTCCCATGTTGTTTCCCACTGTCTGTACTTCCCAGATATTCTTGAGGATTTGTTGCATGTCTGCCAGCTCCTCTTGAATTATGTCCCTATGGTGCGCAACATTGTCAAAATCCTCAGATAGACAATCTTGAACCATTCGAGCTATCATTTCTCCATCATCCTTCGTGATCGTGTATTCTAGAGGTGTTCTTTATGCCTTCATCATCTTGCGTGCTCCTCCTATCTGCATGGTTGGCCTCTTATTGCCACCTGGTTCTTATGAGTTGGGACTTGGTGTGGTCCCCTGCGCTGCCTCACCCTGTTTCTGCTACACTTGAGCCGCTTGTGTAGTATTTTTTTCCCCTTCTGGGTCCCTATCTTATCTGTCCCTTCATTTGTTTGTTTTTTTTCATCTGGCCCATCCTTCATTTCAGCAGCAGACTATGCTGAAATTTCAGCATATTTGTCATATTGATAGAATAAAAATTTCAGCAAAGTAAGTAGGCAGACTAAAGCAGAAAGAAAGATGATTTTGGGAAAGAAGGCATGCATGAGGAAAGAAACAATTGGAAGGAAAAGCAACACGTGCGCATGCATGGAAGTCCTAACAACTGTAGGGTTAGGGTTTTGGTTACATATTGTAATGGCTGAAGAGCCAGAAATGTATAAATAGAGATACCTAGGCCACATAGGGGGTTGACTTTTTGATATAGAGAGACAAATGTGAAGAAGTGAATGTGATGTAATAGTTTGTTGTATGACCAAATTTTGTCAGTTTTTGAGCTAGAGAGGTTGGAGGAGGGTAGATCTTGAGGGTTAGATCGCAGGTTGAGGAGCCTGGTGCGATCTAGTTCGCCTCATAATAGATCTTAACCCAACCGAGAAGAGTTGTAAAGCGCACGGTGTTGTAGTAACAAAACTACTATAATAAAAGAGGTAAGAGCTAAATCTTTGTGGATGTAGCCCAGGTGGGGGTGAACCATGGTAACTTCAGTGTTATATGATTGATTGTGTGTGTGTGTCTTTATTTTCTTTCAGTGTATATTGCTATGATGAATGAATGAGTTATTATATTTCTTGTTTAATCGTGAATAACAAGTAGATTACATTGATAAGTTATAGTAGCATCCTCAATACAAAGTTATCAGATCTCGCACTCAATTCTAGGTTGTAAACACCTGAGTATTGCAACCACCCATTAAAGCTATCTCGGGTGAGACTGTGCAATGCACTCTGTGTGTTGGGTTGCCTTCTGGTTTACCAAGAGGGCCGATAGTTTTAGAGGCTTTGTTGGAATCCCGAACAGACATGGACCCTGGGTCAATCAATACAAACTCATATAGTATATAGGAAATAATAACCAACATCACACATGGACCATTATTTCAAAAGTAAATACATAATATACTAATTCTCTCTAATGTTAATCTCAATTCAATGAAATACTAAGAAATTCAATGGAAAATACTTTTAGCCTAGATCCCACATATGAGCATAAAAATGGGTTTATATAAGGTTACGTGTAAACATAATGGATTAAAAATAAGGAAAAGAAGATGTCAAAAGATGAATATTTTGCGACTCATCAACCTTCATAGGGACTTGTGTGCCCCTCGACACTATGGATTTAAAGCTTCTTATATTATAAACTCATTGTATTATAATATGGTTTTATTCCCCTCAACACCTCTGACTTAAACCTTATTATATTATAATACAAATGTGAAGGTGGTAGACATATTAGAGGTGATATTTGTAGTATGAATTAAATATGAAAAGTTAAACACTTACTAACAATTAATACTATGAATGAATTATTATATAAAAGTTATATAATACTAAATTAATAAATATATTACAACTTTGTAATTACTACTTAAATATTATATAATATTACAAATTAATAAATATATAATATTATATTATATAATAATAGCAATAAAATATTAATGTATAATGGAAGTATACATTATTATTGATATATAATAATAACAACTAAAATATAATAAATACAATATAATAGATATTATACAATAAATAATGAAAGCACTAATAATATAAAATATTGAGTATTGAGTATTTCAAAGATATTGAACATATCTCTGAGACAATCTCACTAAGATCTTAACTAAGTTGAGGTGTAAATATGTTTAAATATTGTCAAATAGAAACATGACACATAATAATCCTTGACTTTTATATGTCCAATTCAACAATTATTGTTGACTCAATTATTTGAAATTATATTTGTTATTGAATTTCCAACTAAACAAACATAGTTTTTCTTATAAGGCCCATTTTTTGAGAAAATTTTCTCTAATGCACGCACCTCTTCCCACAACTCGAACTCTATGGACCCTGCTACATGCATGCTTGACCATTATCTTTTCCACCATGACAACTCACTTCACCAGATACGTGGCCTCCACATCATCGCATGTACAAAATTTTTAAGTTTTTCATAATTTCTCGATTTTCAAAAATTCTCATTTACGTGGGCCACCATGGAAACTTGAATTAATCTTCCTTGAGCTGAATTTAACCATACCTTCATTGATTCAATGCTATTGCTTGATCCTAAAAGAACCTTTGACCACAATTCAGTCAAAAGTGCTTAGAAATTTGGGGGATTTTCCCAACTTTCCCCAAATTATTCCATAGATGACTCTAGAACTTCATGAATTCAACTAAATTTGACCTTCAAACTATCACCTCGACCTACAAAACCCATTTTATATGGATTTTCTCTAGAAATTGGGCTTCTTTACTAAATTTCACCCAAGAAAATTTCTCAAACAATTTGCAATCATAATACAAATTTCCTTCTACACACTGACTCTAGCCCATGTAGGTTTTGTATTGTACCTACACACTAATACTAATTTGTAACATACTTGGCCACTTATTTTCCTTCTAGGATGGTGGGGCACTAGAAACTTTCTTCAATTTTCACCCATAAAATTTAACTGTGATACCTTAATAAATATACCATGTCTTGTCCTACTATTAAATTAATTTATGCATCCTAAATGACAAGCAAGCTCATGAAAAACTCATATAAATATAGATAAATATAATAGCATTTTCTTTAAATATCACTCACAACATTTTAAACAGTAAAATGCATAGAAGTAACACAATTATAACATAAAATCTATAACACTCATATTTACAAAAAATAATAAGCAATTGGTTGCATATGAGGGATGTTGCTCCTGAATGTAGGCTTTATTGCACAAGCTCTATCTACAAGAGGTCACCACTGAGTTGGGGTTATGATTCCACAAGGAAAAATGAGCTCCTATGGCTCGCTATAGTTCCTTCACATAACCAAATATCCAAAATGATATGGTATGCTACGATGCTCACTCACAAAGTCACTCCAACTCACCATCTCTCTTTCCTCTTTAGCATGCACAATATATAGAAGTGGATCCCCTTCTTTGCAATGGAGTTCCTCAGGCTCTCTCACCTCTTTCCTGGGTTCCAACATAAACTAGCTAGGAAATTGAGGTACTATGAGGCTTCCAACTAAGGTCTATCTTTGACCTTGAGATTGGCTCTAAGTTTTAATCTCCAAAATTTTCCTTTGTTGCGTTTTAGGACAAAAAATAACTTAATAACTTTATGCCCATAGTTTTTGTGGTTAAGTGTTCTTTAAGGTGCCCTTGCAAGTGTTTTCATAAACTAATGTTAGAAAATGCAATATAACTCAAAACAAGTAATACTCCTCTAATCTTTAAAACACAAATAAGTTGATCTACACTCTAAGCATGCATGAAATGAACACATGTATTTTTGGTCAACATGACCCTGGATAAAACCCCCCAGGGGAAAACTAGTTTGGAATGGAAGTATATATAAGTGGTATCTAAATAATGAGATACAAAAAGAAATACATTATGATGGAACCTGTATACAAATAAATATCCTCTCTATATTTTCCAAAGGATCTAGGAAGAAATGTGCCCAAGACTAGTGCGCCTCTTCCCCTTGTTCCCAAATCCACTGAAGTGATGTGGCCTTGACCATAGATACATTGAAAGAGAATCCCTTGCACACAAATGGGATCTTGTGTGCTACCTCTCCATTGAAACAAACATATCTGCAATTCTCCAAGTATATCTCCTCCATGCTAGGTGTGTGCCCTCCTCCTATAGTGCGCCCTCCTCCAAGCAAGTGTGATCACCACTAAATAATGAGAGGAAAATCCCCCTAGATCCCTCCATGGAAGGAGGCTCCCTTTCTTCCCTCTCTCAATGCTTCCAGACTCATCCTCATGCTCCCTCTCAAACTCTCCAAGTTAGCAAATTAATGAATGAGCCTCTCTTGGCCCCTTGCACCCTCCTTGAGCATTCCATAAGGAAACCTAAATTTGGATGGCTAGGATCATCCCAAGCCATCCCTGATCAATGGTTGAGATCACCCCACAATAATCTCAACTCAAAACCCAGTTTTGTTTAAGTTCCCTAGGTTCACTTTATGTCTCCTAATTCACCCAAAAAGTGAATTAATAGTCACTTTAGGCTAAAATGACCAAATTTCGCATTTGACTTAAATATCCTAAGTCAAAGTGAAATTAGAAATAAAGTACAAGGTACAAGGGTACCAACATATCCCTCTTGTGGTTATAAGCTCAAAACCATAAGGGAATTTCTTCCCGAGGTACACCAAAACTCAACACTCCCTCTTACCGAGGAAAGTGTTTATGACCAATCAATCTTGTCCCAGTTGTGGACTTCCTTGCCTCCTAGCAAGGCCTAGGTGAGTATGGATCTATCCTCTCATAAAAGTGGCCTATGTATATGATCTTCTAGAAATATCTTGAAACTGATATGTTCAACCTTCCTCGACACTTATATGCCAACCTGCCTGATATTTAGATGAAATTCCATCTCCACCTACCTGAGGTCACCAAGATCTTTGAATATCAACAAATATCTCTCCCTTAACATATCACCAAAGGTATGTAGGTCTTGGCATCTCACCAAGATACTCTTCTTGGTCTCTCACCAAGGTCATATACTCATGGAATATAAATGAGTCACATCTCTTGGCATTTCACCAAGAGTATCTAGGTCTTGGCATCTCACAAAGATCCTCAACCTTGGTCTCTCACCAAGGATTTCTACCTCCTGGCATCTTGCCAATGGTCACTACTCTTGGAATATCACCAAGAGTCTCTCTCTTTGAATCTCACAAAGAGTCTCTCCCTCTTGGAATATCACCAATATTTTTTGGATCTTGGCATCTCACCAAGATCCTCAACTTGGCGTCTCGCTAAGTGACTTCCACCTGAAGTGGAACCCGAACATGATCTACCTGTCTCTATAGCCAAGTGATGCTCAAGCCTCTGTGGTGACTTTCTCCTTCTCCTCATCAATCTCTGATGCTCTGAAACTGCAACACCAACCCTCTATATCGACAACTCTAAAACTAAAGTTGTCCCAGGTGGACCAGTCACCCCTGAAGATGGTGTCCTCAAAAAATGAGTCTGATCTCCCTTTGAATCAACACTCCGAGTCAATAGGTACTCCTTAACTATGTCTCCCCACCTACTGTTGTATGGTGCATTAACTGAACAATAACTGACTAACGCACACTCCCTCACAAACTGTGCATCGAACTCCTCCTCCTCGGCTATCACTACCATACCACCCTGTTGTCTCTTCCTCTTCCTCTTGGGACACTTTTCAGAATAGTGCCCCATCTCACCAATAGCAAAGCATCTCACTTTTCTTATTTCCTTATTCTTCCCACCACCACTCTCCTGTTGTTGGGTCCCTCCCCTGGGACCCTGTCTCACACCCTCTTTGATCTTCTTCTTTCCCTTTGACCAAAGAGAAAGATCATCATCCCCCTCAGGCGTATATTTTTGTCCTGAAGACCTAGAGATTCACATCAACTCCTCTTGTATGAAGTCATCCCAAAGTATATACCAAGAAGGCATGACCTCCCGGGAAACAATGCCTCATACAAATGAACCCCAAGGTTTGGAAAGTCTATTCAAATTTTTCCTCACCAAAAAGTATGGATCTTCAATCTCTCCAACTATTGCTAAATCATCTCTGATCTTAATTAATCTACCTAGGTATGATGTGACTATCTCAAAATTGAGCATTTGAATGATCCTAAACTTGTCCTGTAGAACCATCTTCCGATTTTGGATTGGACTCTGGTAAAGCTTGTACAAGGATGCCCATATCTCATATGCACAGTATTTACCATTCATATGGGGTATGATGTGGTCCCTCGCCATATCAAAAATATTACTCTTGTCCTTGGTGTTTTTCTTCCTGAAATCTGCATTCAACAATGGTGAAGGAGTAGGTGCAGGAGGAATCACCATGGGAGTTTGAACTATATATCATAGTTCAATATCCTCCAAGAAGAATGTGATCCTAGTCTTCCAAGGGGTTTGATTTCTAGCTTCGTCTAGCCTATCCTACGTCCTCATCTAGGACACCAACATGACTGTCTAAAATCTGCCAACAAGATTTAACAAAACTGCCCACAAGATGCTCTAGAAATCAACAAGTGTTCACCAACAAGGCTCTAATACCATAAAGAAAACTGAGGTACTATGAGGATACCAACTAAGGTCTGTCTTTGACCTTGAGATTGCCTCTAAGTTTCAATCTCCTAAACTGTCCTTTTTTTTGTTTTATGACAACAAACAATTTAGTAACTTTCTTCCCATGGTTTTTATGGTCAAGTGTTCTTTGAGGTGCCCTTGCAAGTGTTTTTGTAACTCAGTGTTAGCGCATGAAAAATAACTCAAAACAAGTAACACTCCTCTACTCTTTACAACACAAATAAGATGATCTAGACTCTAAGCATGCATGAAATAAACACAGGTATTTTCGGTCAACATGACCCTTGATAACTCCCCCCCCCCCGCGTGCCCCCGCGGGGAAAACCAGTTTGGAATGGAAGTATATATAAGTGGTTTCTAAAGCATGAGATATGACAAGAAATACGATATGATGGAACCTATATAAAAATAAATCTCCTATCGAGACTTGCCAAAGGATCGAGGAAGAAATCCACCCAAGACTAGTGTGCCTCTTCCCCTTGTTTCCAAATCCACTGAAGTGATGTGCCCTTGACCCTGGATGCTCTAAAGGATAATCCATTGCATTAAAATTTTCTCTTGTGTGCTACCTCTCCACTGAAACAAACAGATCTGCAATCCTCCAAGTGTATCTCCTCCCTGTTAGGTGTGCACCCTCCTCCTATAGTGTGCCCTCCTATAATCAAGTGTGATCACCACTAAATAATGTGATCCAAAGCCTCCTAGAGCCCTCCATGGAAGGAGGCTCCCTTGCTACCCTCTCTCAATGCTTCCAGCCTCATCCTCATGCTCCCTCTCAAACTCTACAAGTGAGCAAATGAATGAATGAGCCTCTCTTTGCCCCTTGCACCCTCCTTGAAAAATCCATAAGGAAACCTAAATGTGGATGGTTATGATCATCCCAAGCCATCCCTAATCAATGGTTGAGATCATACCACAATAATATCAACTCAAAACCCACTTTGGGTTAAGCTCCCTAAGTTCACTTTATGTCTCCTAATTCACTCACAAAGTGAATTAATAGTTACTTTAGGATAAAATGACCAAATTTCACTTTTTTCTTAAATCGCCTAAGTCAAAGTGGAATTAGACATAAAGGACAAGGTACAAGGGTAAAAAAATATACATCTTGTGATTATAGACTTAAAACCACAAGGGAACCACTTCCCAAGGTACACCAAAACTCAACAGGTTCACCTAGACTTGACCAACAAAATCCCAAAGGTGTCAACAAATCAATCATTAGTCAAAGACTGAAGAGGGTCTCACTCGATATGCCATGAGAATCAAAGACACCATCTGGTCTTGTGTTGGTGATGAAGGGTTAAATTACACAAGGATTCCAGTCAAGTTGAAATTCATACATTCCATTGCAATATGCTTAAGATTAATAACATGTAACATTAACACATACATTCATTGGACACACATGAAACGTAATAAATCATATGAATAGTTGCAGTTTGTATTTTATTCATTCAGACAGTCACATACATGGACCAAGAGAAGCATCATTAATAAGAAACAATGCCATGTGCCCTCATACATTCCCACAGTAGCTTGTTACAAGGCTCCATGTGCTCTCTTAGACCCTGCATGTATTACCAAAACCCGGACTCACAAACAAACTCTTATAAAATATAGTCATACTTGTCTCTCGATCGAGAGAGCTTAGAGAGAACCCATTGGATGAACAAAAATTGACCACAATAGTAGTGATAGCAATTGCAAAAACAAACTTCCTCTATGTTGTCATTGTTCCCTTCTATTTCCTTATTTTCTCTTCCACTTTGTCACTTTCAGTTCTGCTCCACTCGCTCTACTAACTACCAATCCCACACACTTTTTCCACTAGCATGTAGTCCACATAGCCTCCTTGGATTCGTGGAAGACTTAACTAACTTTCCATCTCATCCATTAACTGCTCCATGATCTCCCATGCTATCTGATTTAATCATTCAGGAACATTTCCCGAATATCATATTCTTGATTTTGGCATGCATATGGTATCTTCTTGATTTCTAGCATGTACAATGGAACTCAAATTGGCATGTGCACCTTCTATCATCCTTTGCGTGACTATTGGTTTGCACACACAACTGTGTTTTTGCACACATGTCATCTTTATCCCAAAACTTTGGGTGCCAACAATATTTAACGTGGGGACCCTATGTTTTTTATTATCAGATCAAAGATCATTAGAGGATTTAAAATTAGATTTAAAGAGGGGTGTTCAATGTATCCTCATTTATTCTTAATAAATACAAGTTTCATACGAATGGGAAAACCATTAACCTTGAGAAAAAAGTAATTTTAATAAATGTTGGAGAATTGGTGAGTTAGATAAATCAAAGAGCTAATTATTCCAAGTGGAGACAATGTTGAGAGACACCATTCAATTATTTAATAACATGCTAGCATATCTTAATATATGAAGAACACATCAAAATATATTATAACACATTTCATATTCATTCATTCATTGTTATTAGATCAACCCATCAGGACATCATTTTATGACACCAAGATGTAACCAATTCCCTTGAAGTGAGAAAGATTTGCTCCACATAAAATGACAAGGGTTCCTAATAGATTCCTTGAAATCTACATCACTCTATCCACTAGTCAACTATTCTAGTATACTTGATCAATTAGCCAAACACTTTGTCAACCACTTAGTTCACTCTCTTAGTCGACTATTGACCATAAACTAATTGTCTGTAGATGATCAAAATATGTGATGAACCTGCATAGCTTGTTGTTCCAATACCCCTATATTGACATAATGTTGTGGAGGTTCAGGACGTGAAATTACTTTGTCACACCCCCTATGATCACGACATACTAAAGCCCAAGCATAACTTGATTTTTACAAACTTGGTTGTTGATAAAGGATTCGTATTTAGATATCAACAACCTAATCATATGTTTTGAAATAAAAAATATTCACAATATTATCCTATACTATTCATCTCAAATAATGAGTTCAAATCCCCACATATTTCACTATGAGAAACAAGGTTCTTTGCATCCTATATCACACTTTGATTATTAGAAAATATGAAATTCGATTTCTCAAATGGAAATACAAGCTTGCCCAAAAGTTGTCGAATCCATATTACCTCTATGCTATCATTTACTACACCATTATATTCAGCTTCCATGGTCAAAAGAGAGACCACCTTATTATTCTTTCATGACTAGACAATGGTTTCTAAACCAAGGTGAAACACATGACTAGATGTAAACTTCTTGTCATTGTCATCCCCTACCTAATATGAGTTGGTACAATTGACCAATGGGTAAATTGAGTACTACAATACTTTAAACCAAGTCGATATGTTCCCTTCATATAATGAACAATCTTCTTTATGACCTTCCAATGACTTTCTCATAGATCCTCCATAATATGGAAAACCACATTAATAGTAAAAGAAATATCAAGTCAATTTTGAGTTAAATAAATAAGTCTATCAACTAACTATTGGTAGAGAATCATACTCTTTTGCCAACTTCTCTCGCGACTGAAAGGGTGTAGAAAAAAGTTTATATTATTTCATCTTGAATCTTTGCAAAGGATAAATTACATACTTAGGCCGAGAAACATAGATAACATCATCCATTTTCAAAAATTGGATGTCAAAAAAGAAATGTAAGAAGCCAAGGCCAATCATTTCAAATGTGTATGCCAATTGTTTCTTTAAACCAAAAATTAAGGGTGAGTGCAAGGTAATGATTGTCTCTCATGACCTATTAGTGAGAATGAAAATATGGGAAAAGAACAATATGTTAACTTGGAGGATTGATTTGAGGTACTTTCATAATGAATTTGAATATGGTGTATACAAATGGAATGTAGAAAATTGAACTATCTTTTTGAATATAAATTTTTTATTTTTACAATTTGTGTATGATTATGTGAAATTTGAGTTTTTCTAAGAGTGGCATGTTATTTTTCATGCAAAATATAATTCATATGTTCTCATTAGTGGAAGTGTTGAGTACCTAGATGATGGAATTTCCTTAAAAAGCAATTGTATAATTGTAGAAAACATTATCTTTCTTGTGCATTGCTATTTTTTAAATTTTATAATGTTAATTTTATATATTTTTTAAATTATGAAAGTCATTGTATCTTTCAAATTACAAGGCCATACATTAGTACAAGGTATGAAGGTCTTAAGATAATTAAATATCTTTTATTTAATTTTAGATTGTAGATTTTAGTGCACTAGTCAAACTCATAGGTTTTTCTAAAAATGGTTAAGGAAATAAAAAATTATTGTAGAATTAAAAGATCTATGTATTTTAAGATTTGAAAGAAAAAAATATATTAATAATAATAATAAATGTTAGTTTATAAAAACAATTATATATTTGGAATCTACATAGTTGAATATATATGTGTGTAGATTCATATGATGGATTTCCGTAGCCTATGCAAAAATGAGAAAAAAAAAAGATATTGAGAGCCATTGAAAAACATGGAAGTTTTGACATATTTGTAACCCAAACCACTATGTTTATGATTCCAAGCCTAAATTTGAAGAAACTAAGTTAGAAAACATTCATGTTAAAATTTTCAATCCGCCCATTAAAAATTGAATGAAAGGAATGTGTCTATTCACATTCTAGAGCACATGTGCATTCTATAGCGCACACATGTTCTAGAGTGCATGCATATTGTAGAGAATGTGCACATTCCTAAAGTGAAACATGTTATTAAAGCATGTGTGAACGCATAAAGTGTGTGCATGTGTATGGATGTCAAAGTATTTTTTAGGGGTAAATTTTTTACAATTGGCTACATTTTTTTGCCTTTTTTCAAAAAATAAATTAACAAATTAGCCAATTTCACTTTAATTTGTTTCTTAATTTTTACATAAAATATCCTTATATTGATAATATTAGCTTAAATTTACAATTTTTAACAATAAATTATTTTTCTCATTAAATATTTGCATACATCTTTATATGTATGATGTTTTCAATATGAAATAATTGCCTAGAATAATATACTAAGGTATAATATTTGAATCCTTAAAAGCTATCTTGATGTGTGTTCCTCTAATGTGCACATTCTATTATGTTATTTTTTCCCATGTATATCCTTCACCTATAAGTGGGGATATCAATAACATTAGGAGTATTTGAACATTAAATATGGGTGCTAGGGTCCTTGACATGGTAAGGGAAGGAAACTTGGGCCTTAGGAAATAAATGTTTCTTCTAGGTATGAAGCTCCTATATTGATACTTAGGTGATAAATCTTAATATTTAGGCCTTTAAAATAGATTTTAGAGATAAAGATCCATCCATGATTCCACAAACCACCACATATGACCTCTTTGTGGGATGTGTTTCCTTCAAGTTGCAATATGGACAACATTATAAGGTTTTTAACACTAGGTATAGGTCATAGGGAATTAGACATGATCAAGGGAGGAAAATCAAACCTTGGGATTTAAAATAGTCTTTGAGGCATCCAACTCCGAAAACAATGCCTCAAACCACCACAAGTAACATATTGAGAGTATCATCTCCCTCATAGTTGGGATATTGTCACTATTAGAAGGTTTTGAGCTCTAGGTTTGTGTCTCATTGCCTTGACCATGGTTGGGGTAGGAAACTCAAGCCTCAATCCATAAATTAGATCATAAGGGTGAAGGGACATGATTAAGGACTCCAACCACCGCATAAGACCTTTCTATGGAATCTTTGGCATTTAAGAGGTAACATGGGCTCTATTACAATGATTTTAGCACTATATTTGGGTCATAGTTCCTTGAACATGGTTGGGGGAGGAAACCCTAGTCCTAGGCCATAAATAAATCTTTTATGCATCTAGGGCCAATAATTCCACCTCAAACATGGGTGTGAGGACCTTGGACATGGTCAAGGGAGGAAACATGAACCTTAGGCCCTAAAGGAAGCTTCTAGATATTCAGGGATAAGAAGGATTCCTTGAACAACCATGCATGGTCTCCTAAGGTTATTATTGGCCTATTATTGGGGATGTTGGTGTGATTAGCTAGTTTTGAGTAGCATGTATGTGTCCTAGGGCCTTGGAAATCATCTAGGGAAGAAGGCCATACCTTACGTCCTGAAGAAATATTTGAGGAATCTAGAGCCATGAGAAATTCCTCAAATCACCACACATGACCTTTGGAGGATATCATTGGCCTATAAGAAAGGATATCAACACCCTCCCAATGTTTTGAGCATTAGGTATGGGTCTCCGGGCCTTAATATGGTCAAGGGGGGGAACGTAAGCCTTATGTAAAGTACAAACATTATATGGATCCAGGGAAAAACATGACATCTGAAACCACCAATCCCAACCTCTTAAGGTTTTAGGTGGATTCTAAGGTTCAAAGGGTTGTCAATGACACCTCAAACAACCATATATGACCTCTTGTTGAGATCTTTGGACTTCAAGTGGGGATATCAACATTATTAGGAGATTCTAAGCACTGGGTATGGGTCTTGGGTACTTAAACATGATCAAGAGAGGAAACCTAGAACTTAGGCACAAAATAAATCTTTCAGGCATTTAGGGCCAACAATGACATGATGAACCACAATAAGGACCTTTTATAGGTATCCTTGGTCTTTGAATGGCCATGGTTAGCATTATGATTTATTGAACATGAAGTATGAGTCTCTAGACCCTAGATATGGTTAGGGGGGAAAACCCAGGACTTAGGCCCTAAAGGAAGCTTCTAGGTGTCTAGGGATAAGAATGACACCTTGAAACACCACAAATGACCTCTCAAGGGAATCCCTTGCCTCTAAATAGGTATATCGGTACCATTAGAATTTTTGGGCACTAAGTATGGGTCATAGGGCCCTGGACATAATTAGGGGAGGAAAAATGAACCTTATGCCCTGAAGGAGGATTCTATCCATAGAAGGACAAGAAGTATGCCTTGAAAACCACACATGGGCTCGTGAAGGTATCTTAGCCTA
Source organism: Picea engelmannii (assembly GCA_009831015.1). Classification (NCBI taxonomy): domain Eukaryota; kingdom Viridiplantae; phylum Streptophyta; class Pinopsida; order Pinales; family Pinaceae; genus Picea; species Picea engelmannii. The sequence goes on from ML780578.1 coordinate 1,213,546, forward strand.
CGATTGGGTATGTTAGCGCCACTAAGTCATTTTGAGTAGTAGGTATGTCTCCTAGGGTCATGAAAGTGATATAGGTAAGAATTCCATGCCTTAGGTTCTAAATAAATATTTGGGGCATCCAAAACCATGATTAATGACTCAAATCACCACACATGAACTCTAGATGGTATCCTTAGCCTATAACAAAGGATGTTAGTGCCCTGAAAACGTTTTGAACATTAGTTATGGGTACCAATTCCCTTATATGACTAGGGGGGGGAAACCAAGCCTTATTTGAAGTACAAATATTCTAGGTATCCAAGGGCAAACACAACACCTCAAACCAACACATGTAACCTCTTGAGATTGTAGGTAGCTTCTAGGGCTCAAGGGTCATGAATGATAATTCAAACCACCATAGATGACCTATCGAGGGGATATTTTTCCTTCAAGTGTGAATATGGACATCATTAGGATATTTTGAGCATCGAGTATGGATCTTGGGTCCTTAGACATCATCAAGAGAGGAAACTTAGGCCTTAGGTCCTAAAGGAAGCTTCTAGGAATATAAGGCCAACAATAATATGTTGAACCACCACAATGGACCTTTCCATGGTATCCTTGGTCTCCATATTAGGAAAGTCAACATTATGAGGTTTAGAAAATTGAGTATGAGTATTTGGACCATGGATTTGGTCACACCAACAAAGATAAGAGATAGGACCTAAAGGAAGGTTCTAAGTTTCTAGGGCCATTTAGACCACAACAAATGACCTCTTGAGGGAATTCTTTGCCTCTAACTAGGTATATAGGTACCATTAGTGTTTTTTAGCATTAGGTACATATCTCAGGGCCCTAAACATGGTCAAATGAGGAAACACGAACTTTAGGAACATGTTTTTGTTCTAAAGTGAATGTTTTGTCCTTCTTAGGAAAGTGTGCACATTCTAAAGTGTGTGCATGCTCCTTCTTAAAAATATGCATATGTTCTAAAGTGCATGCATACTCTTGTAATAGGTACATATTATAAATTGCATGAACACTCCTACTTTAGAATGAATGCATTTTATAAAGTATTTGCATGCACATTCTTAGGAACACAGATGCAGTCTAAAGCGTGTGCACCCTCCTTCTTAGGAATGTGCACATGTTTCTTAAAAAGTATGATTTGGTAAACATGCATGGTATCTTGATGAGAATCAAGGCTATAGGATTAGGAACATGTGCACATTTATAATAATGTGCATGCATTCCTCTGTGTGTGCATTCTTTCACACCCCATCACCACTTTTTTACCATCAACTTCATGTGAGTGATGTTTAATCAATGTTGCTTCCAATTATGAACAAATCAGATACATAGAATTCCACAATTAAAATTTCATAATTTACATGTAATTCATAAATACTATTATATGATTAACATCATTTGAAACTGATATTGACAAAGAAATGACCAATATTTTTATACAAATACATAGGGGCCTATTTTGAACCGTATATGGACTTCTTTATTCTATACACTATTATGATATCCTTTTCAAAGACTATGGTTAGATTCATATAAATTTCTTCAATCATTTATCCAAGAAGAAAGACACTTTTGAAATCCATTTGATGTACCTCCCATAAGAAACAAGCATAAGGTGAAAGAATTAGTTAAAAACAATTCATCTTTGCAACATAGGAAAATGATTTAGTGTATATGATGCCTTCCTTCTAAGAAAACCCTTTTGTAATAAATGATCCTTATATCTTTCAATAATTCCATGACATGTGAACTTGGTATTATAGACCCAATGAAACTTCACCACATTATTTCCTTCCAGTTGAGGGACTAAATCCCATGTTCCATTTCTCATCAAGGAATGATATTATTTATCCATAGAATTCTCTTGTTCAGGTTGACCATGTGAATTTGAATATGTATCTGGATCACTCTCCTCTAGCACATGTTCCATCAGAGCAACATTACCATGCTATTTATGACTTAGTCTTCCTTTCTTCATTTATTTCTCTTGTGACAACTCCAACGTATTCAATTTTCTTATAATCCCATTGGGGTAGACAAGTATTCTACAATGAAGAGGTTCAAGTATTGACAAATTCACTAGAGGACTATTTAGGGATTCTAAAACTAGTAATTGTTTCTACAATCGATAATCAAATACAAGTCAAATTAGGTAGATGATTCAATCAAATATGATACTTATCTAATCCAATCTCTCTCACAATTTCAAAGGGATCATTGTTCATCAAGATAGAAGAGGAATTCAATAGCTTAATACCCAAGGTATTTTCATCAAATATAATGTCTCTTATAAGAATGATTTGTTGTTTGATTTGGTCCAACAATCTATAAACCTTTAACTCTTTAAAGTAGATCATCATGATGCAAGCATGAATTTTTACTTCCAACTTCTTTCTACAATAATATAAAATGTGCACCCACACAATACATCCAAATGTTATGAGGTGTCCAATTGAGGGTTTTCTCCCACTGCATTTCTTGACAAGGGTCATATCATAGATAACTTTAGTTGGAATAAGGTTCATTAGATAATTTGAATAATAAACAGTTTCTACCCAAAAGCAAACAATGAGACATTTCAATCAAAGTCCATTTATTTCTTTATACAACACCCTTTTGTTGAGGTGTGTGAATAAAAAATATATGTTGGGAGATGCCATGCCAGGGCAGGTAATCTTCAAATAGTCTGCCCACATTTTCTCCACCATTGTGTGATCTCAAACATTTTATGGGTAAATCTCATCGCATTTTTTCCAATGCCCTAAATTCCTTGAATTTTTCAAAGACGTGACCTTTATTATGATGAAATATACCCAAGTGTACCTGGAAATACCATCAATGAAGGTTAAATCATACCTCACACATGCTAGTGATGGTTTATTTGAGAAACACCAATAATTATGGACAATCTCTAGTTGAGTCTTTGCTCTCCAATATTTCCTTGTTTCAAAACGATTTTGATGACGCTTCCCAAGGACACATCCTTCACAAAATCCATCAGGGGGAACAATTTTAGGTATTTCAATTACCAGTAACCATGTTATTTTTTAGCATGAATTTCAAGCTTCATAAGTTTAGATGTCCAAGTCAATCATGCTTATTTTTTCTCTAGTTTTTAGTGTAAGTAATAAGTGTAGTTAGTTTGGAATCTCTTTGGGGAATGTCATGGAACTTATATAGTATATTGACATCATCAAGGACTCCTTTAGTAATAAATTCCCAATTGTTGTTCACATATTTCATAACAAACGAATCTATCCAAAATTCAATATTTTTACTAGTTTGGGTACGTTGAGATACAAACAAGAAATTGGCACTTAATTTAGGTACATGCTACATGTTAGTGATCACGCCATTTCAACACTCGATATTTCTAGAAACAACAATAGTAAGTTCATAATCATTCAATGAAAATATTTAATTTTCAGTAGCTTCAGTTAAGGAAGAAAAGAGAGAAGCATATTTATCCATATGATCTGTACAACTAGAGTCAACTATCCACTAACTTTGTGATGTGTGAGAATGTAGGGGCTAAGAAGTACTATGATAAATTATGTAGTTATCCACCTTACCTTTAAGAAGTTACTAATAAGCATGGTTGATCATCTAGTCATCTAGTCGACATGTCTGCTTCAAGGTTCCTCACCTTTTCTTCCACATTTCTAGTATTCTTATATCAATCCTTCTCTATATGTCCCAATTTTATACAATATAAATAGTTTTCTTCTTTCTTTCTTTGTTAGCTGAATTCTACTCATCATGCTTCCTCTTTACATTCTAGTCAATGCATTTGGTTAGATTCTCTTGATTACCTTGTTAACCTCTTTCTTTATAGTTCTATCAACCTCTTATTTTCATCAAATGGGCATGTTTCTTGACCTCTAATTTCCCATCATTAAGAAATTTCTCTTATTCCCTAATTAGAAAACCATAGAAAGAATCAAATGTATAATCCTACCATATTCTTTTCCGAAATTCCAACTAGCATGAAATGTCAAAATTAATATATCATAGCATGTCTTTAAGTTCATGAGGATTAGTTCAATGAGTTGACCATCATTCTTCAAAATTTCCTTTCCATATTCACCCAATTTCAATTGTAGCGCCTTAGCATTACTCAAGTAGTCTTTAACTATTTCAAAAGAGATAAGATCCATAGAAACCAACTCTTTTTCATTCTACATAACTTGAATTTTGTCAATCTTATCAAATATATTTTATCTTTATCTGGATCTAATGAGAAAAGTCAATCCTACTCGTATGAAAGTGAATATCCCTTGAAATGTAGGTGGTAATGAATCATGTAGCCTCATCCTTCTTCTCATCAATGACAAAATTTTGTTGGGCATCCTTCGAATTTGGTACTGTGGTCTTTGAAAATTACCAAAGTTCCTTACTTTTTAGTAAGCTATCAATATTTCCTGCCCATATTTAATTATTATGGCCATTCAATATTATGGAAGGCTCTACCCTATATCTCATGACGTTGACCTATACATCCGATCCTCGATATATAGTTTGCAAGTTGAAACCTTAAGTCAATCACTAAATATATATGACTAAATAAGAACATATCTAAATTACATCCTCCAAAAGACTCATAGATTATAGGGTAGGTCTTTACACCAATATATTAGATGCCATGTTGGAGAACCAATGAATTAGGTAGATAAGAGAGTTAATGATTCCAAGAAGAAGTGGAGTTGAGAGACATTATTATAGAACTTAAGCATAATATAGTATAGCCCAATACATGAAGAACATATCAAAATTCATTAGGAAATATTCGCATTCATTGATTCATTGTTGCTAGAAAGGCCATGTTTTTATAGCACCAATATGTAACTAATTTCCTTTAAGTGAGTAATATCTGGTCCACATAGAATGGGAATGGTACCTAACATATTCCTTGAAATATGCCTCATTATATCTGCCAAACAATTGCAATCTCGCCAACTAGTCAAATACTTTTTTGACCACTTAGTCAACTATTGACCATTGGATAATTTTCTTTAGAGGATCCAAACGTGTGATGAACTTGCCTAACCTATTATTCCAACATAAATGTTAAAAAATTAAAATTAAAAATATTATAAGGTTAAGAAATTAGGTGTATTTAACATTTTAGCACGAATGAAACATACGAAGTAAATAACTCTTATATGCTAAAATGGAAAAAAAAAAAAAGATTGGGGTTCAACTATGTTTTGCTTGGTTACCAACTATTATTATGGCTAACTATTAAGAGGGAATTTTTTAAATTTCTATAGATAATTGTAATTGTAGAAACCTTGAGAAATCTTCCTAAATCATAAAATGAAAACTATAATATGTTTGGTGACATCTTTATAAAAAGGGGAAAATCATCCAAATAGTGTACTTGAAGCCCTAAAATTTTCCATTGTAGTTGGGCCATCTTCTATATATATACATGTTCAGTTTGTTGATAGTATATTTTTTTCAAACTTATCAAAAAAAAAATATTTTCAACATGACGACTGTATATATCCTCATTATATAAAATTGCAAACATTCACATACATGTGATGAAATCATTCCTTACTTTCAAAACAACTATAACAAAAATCTTGAGGCTTGTATTGGTCAAAACCTTTTTTAGTTGTTTCTAGGGTTCCATCCATTCACCCTAATTTATATATCTTTACTTATTATGTTGACACATGAATATTCCTCCCATACTTAGAATGAGGTAGGAAAAGAAACAAAATTTGTTGAAAAGATCCATTACATCCGACAACTTCATAATATAGTATAGAGAGAATGAAATATACAAGAATTGACATGATCACCATTTGGTTCCACACATGTTTCAAGTTAGTGACAAGGTATGGTTTGACATTCATAAATAGTGAGTCATAGGCTTTATATGAGAAATATTTTGAATTTAACCTTCCACTTTGGATTACACACTTTCTATAATGTGGCATTGATTTGACCATACTTTTCACCTCTTTTGGGCACCTCAATGGTGGCATAGCACATGGACACTACAAGAACCTTGATTTCATTGTGTAAGATAGAGTGAACTAGATAATGAACACCAAGGTGAATAACACATGTCAACATGACATACAAGTTTATCATGTTGTTAAAATAGAGAAATATCATCAGCATGGAAAGTGGTTTCTTAGGAACCAGATCCAACATAAGTTACCCCATATGGTAGATGAACTTATGCAATGGGGACAATTTATGTTGAAGGGGAAAGCACTAATCAAAATGAATACCTAGGACCATCTCAAAAATAGTTTTAATACTCATGGACACTACAGAGACAAATCTTGATTGCATTATGTAAGCTAGAGTGTACTAGATCATGGACACCAAGGTGAAGAACACCCCCCAACATGACATACCATTTTATTTTGTCTTTGAAATAGAGAAACATCATCACCGTGGAAAGTGGTTTATTAGGAACCAGATCTAACATAAGTTACCTCATATGGTTGATGAACTTATGCAATGAATATTGTTTATGCCAAGGGGGAAAGCACTAATCCAAATGGCTACCTAGGACCATCTCAAAAATAGTTTTAATACTCATGGTCTTAGAGCCACGATTTTGTAATGCCTTTTTCATAACCTTCCCATGTGTTGTTCAAGGTAGTTAAATACAAATGTAAGGATTAGATTTAATGTACTATTGTTATACCAACAAGATAAGACCTAAAATCAAACTTTGAGTGAATTTTTTTTACTCAAATTTCAACCATGGGAATCGTTAACTTATATAACAGTGGGTCAACATGTCCACTTTGAGGGAATTGAACCCAGGTGGGGAGGATAACAAACATGCTATCAAATCACCCTAACTATGAACCTAGAAGTGATCTCAATATTAACTAATACTTATGTATTTTTTGAACATTAACTCAACTACCATAGTATGAAGCAATAGGAAGTGCATCTATAAATTTGTCAATGAAGTCCATATTTTTTTTTTGAATTCAATTATATCTTTTTAATTTTAATCATTACTACTTATTATATATATTTTTATTTTAAATTAATTATTTTTGTTAAATTTATATCTACCACCTTTATTAAACTATATATTAGAAATATAAATTAATTTTAAAAAATATTAAACAAATCTACATTAACATCTAATAACTCTTACAAATTTATAGTCAAATTTACTTGGTAACACTAACCTTTTAACATGAATCCATACCAAATGCATACCTTTCCTCCATACAAAGTTTAGCCGCCAAATGTGTTCAAAATCACGTTTTCATCCCTTCATAGTTAGTAAATATCAAAGATTTGATCTTTCAAGCACTTTCCTTAAATACATCTCCCCTTGCCAAATCCAAGTATTTGTCGAATAATGATCCATAAAATTCATCAAATATTTCGGAGCTCTAATCGATTCCTAGAGGACCATAAGCATCAAGTTTGCACTAATTTCGTGAGTTCCTTGGCACGCCTCGTAATTTAGGAATCTTGTCCAGCACTCACAATTTTCATGAGATGCTTTGCACGCCTTTTTTTCCACAGAAAAAATTCCTCAAATTATACTAATAATATAAATTTGTTCTCTGATAGAGAAGTTACAGAAATTCGAGTAAGAAATAGCCATGTGATATGCTGAGGGATTACAGTCCATACTTTGAGATTGACATGGCTGGCTGCCAAAATGGATAAAGGCCTTTATGTTGAACTTATACTGTTCTGAATTGCATCTGGGCTGTGCTTTTCAGAAGGCTAATGGAACTTTCTAATAAGGAGATAGAGGAGGATAGCTTAGAAAAATTTTAAGATAATGGTAGGGTTCTCATGTCCATCAATCCATAGATTATATGATATGATTTCTTTCTAATAAGGAGATAGAGGAGGATAGCTTAGAAAATTTTTAAGATAATGGTAGGGTTCTCATGTCCATCAACCCATAGATTATATGATATGATTCTAGTTGTTTTTTTGAGCCCAGTCTTAGAGAAAGTCTGCCTTTTTATTGTAATCTTGGATTGTATGTTTGTAAATGAATTTGGTGAATGTTAGAAAGAGATGCTTAATTCTTTCCTTCCAGCTAGTCGATGATGATTCAAGATTCCCCAATCAACAAGAAAGTGTCAATATGTAACCTGGATGCCAAATAGAGGGTGACACACCTTGTAATCTAAGAATTGTCAATTACTAATACAATTTTCACATGCTACAAACTGAATCTTTTATTTCAACTTGACAATCTAATTTACTCGTGATTAGAAAAACTGAATCCAAAATACATTGGGCTGGTTGAAAGTATATGTCTAAATTGGATTGATAGCTTACATCCATTTTATTTGTCTTTATATCAAATGATCTTTTTTGGATGATATTTTACTTTGTCTAAAATATGACGAGAAATTGTTATTTGGATTATTTTTGTATAATCCAATTGCAACAAGGGTTTTTAAATTCATTTTTGAATGAACAACAACAAAAAAAATGATTTCGTGCAGATTTATGTAGCCAGATTCCTCTGAAAAAAATCATTTAGTAGAATAATTAGACAACTCCATTTTATTTTACTTAAATCCATCTTATTGATTAGAAAACTGTGAATCCAAAATACATTTGTATTCTCTAAAATATATGTCTAAATTAGATTGATAGCTTACATCCATTTTATTTGTTGTAGATGCAAATATTTTCTCAAACTTTTTTAGTTATAAAGAAGAAATTGAACAACACATCATTGAAATGTTTTAACAATAATATTTTTTTTATTTTCACTTGCTTCATGCACATAAACAAATACACACATATAAAGGTGATGTTAATTTTTTTTATTTAAGATATAGATATTGCACTATTTTATTTATGGTAGACATTGATTAATATTTTTTTAAATGTTTCTTATCAATTCCATGTTAAACAGTCAAGAAGAAAGACACTCAAGGAAGAAATTATACATATATCTAATACTTAAATGTAAAAAAAATAAAAATTACTTAATATAAACCATACATTATATTATGTATTAAACTATTTTATTTGCGGTGGATATTGATTTTGTTTTAATTAATAATTTTAATAATTACCGTATATGATGTGATGTGAGTTCCAGAAGCGGAAAAGAATTAGTTTTAAGAAACGAAAATTACAAAAACCGTCCAAAAATATCTCACATCAGCTAAAGTTGCTTATCTTTTTGTTTATTTTAAGCACAACTTCCGCTTTTTAACATTATCAGCTAAATTTGCTGAACTTTCTGTTGATTTTAATGCACAAATTCCGTTTTTTAACATTGGAAAGTTATAGCAATGCACATTGAAAGTGGCCAACGTGCTTGAAAGAAATCTTTTAAAATTGAGGGCAAGCTGTGAGCAGCCCTTACAATATCCAATGGATTATTGGATCATGCACTGGACGATTCCATTTTTGCCCTCAGATTCTGAGTAATATTCGCTCGGCTATTTTTAGGCGTTTCAATAATTTACGCTGACCTTATTTTATATAGACAGCCCCACGATAACCATCTGTGGATCGAGCAACGGGAGATATCAGCAACCGCCATGGATTTTAACATGTTCCTGAGATCATCAGTGACTAAAACTGTAGGTGTACTTTGCATGGCATTCTTTTTCATGGGCGCCGTCAAATTGGATGGAGTGCAAGCTCGGGACTTCGATTTCTTCTATTTGGTTCAGCAGGTCCATTTCTCAATTCAAAAGAAAACTACTGAAAACCTTATCAAATTCCTTAGGGTTTCGAATCTAGTTATACATAAAGAGGTTCTAACATCGAATCAGTATAATTTCCTGTTCGTGTGTATTGATTTAACAGTGGCCAGGATCCTATTGCTATACAGAAGCTAGCTGTTGCTATCCTACCACGGGGAAGCCTCCGTCGAATTTTTCGATTCACGGTCTGTGGCCAAATTATAACGATGGTGGCTATCCTTCTAACTGCGACACTAGCAATCGCTTCGATCCTTCACAAGTATACTACATAAATATATATTCTAACAATATTACTCTTTAATCCGTTTCTGCATTGTGAAATATTTTAATTCAATGGTAATAACAATTAATCCGAGTCTGTGCAGATCAGTGATTTGAGAGAGGAGCTGAGCCAGGAATGGGGCTCGTTGGCTTGCCCGAGCAGTAACAGTTTGAGGTTCTGGGCACACGAGTGGCAGAAGCACGGGACTTGCTCGGAGTCTGTTCTCAACCAACACGATTATTTCGCGGCCGCCCTTGGGCTCAAGGACAGCGTCGATCTTCTGGGTGCGTTGGACCAGGCGGGAATACGACCAGATGGGGAAAATTACAGTTTGAGTAGCATCCAGGATGCGGTACAAGCGGCTACAGGATACTCGGCAGGAATTGAATGTAATACGGACGATTCGGG
>ML780578.1:1226435-1246735 GCA_009831015.1 Picea engelmannii
GCTCCTCACTCAACCCCTTTCCCACCTTTCAGCCCTTGATCCCTTGCCCAATCTGTGGACGCTCAGTCCCCCATCACTCTTTCATCGTGGTCGGTCTGCACTGGCGGTATGTACATTTTATTAATTGACCTGCATACATACAAGTACATTAACAGGCTCCTGGCCTTCAATACTTAGGCTCCCTGGCCTAACAAAACTCATAAGCCTACAGCTTATTCAAAACTTGGCTCACCAGCCTATAGAACATATTTACAATTCTTTGCATATAACATGATCTGCAACGGGGCTCGGCCTTGGGGACACTACAATATTCAAAGGTTTTGAAGAAGAAGCAGGGTTATCATATATTACTTGAGGATATTTCTTGGGTTTTACTTAAGGGAAGCTAATCCAATCATCAAATAACAAAGAATGTCCTATAGAAGAGCAGGGATAATTTTAAGGATAGAAATTTATTTCAAAATGTGGAAACCTTGGCTAATCTTACTAATCCTTAATATGCAAACTATAAAATGTTTAGAGATATTTTTGTAAAAAAATTCAAATTTCTAAGGATTTTATATAGTTTGTATAAAATTTGAGCTATTTTTAAGGTAAAGTAATTTTAGTCTATAGAATTTGGGCAAATCATTTTTATAAAAAATGGAAATTAGCTAATCTGTTTTTGGGAAAAACCATGGAAAATTAGCCCATGGCCAAAATTTAGCTCGTAAAATTTTCCCTGTAGAAAAGTATCTTGAAGTGTGTCACTCAAGGACGAATCCAAAACTATTTAACTTGTGAAAGGAAAAGGTAAACGTAGTTTTGGGTGAGGATATCTCATGAGATCAAGTAGTGGTTTTGCAAGATATATCCTTGATGGGTCATGTTATTAGAGTAATTTTAATGAAAACATTCAGTGAGTGGATGCACAGAGTTTGGAAATGTTTCTTGAGGAAAATTTATACCTTATTTATATTTTCTAAGGGGTAGATAACCTTCATTTTATGGAATGAAGTGGATGTGGTTTGTATAAAATAAGGAAAATGGTTATGAGATTCCTCCATTGTTTGATTGAGAGAATTGTTGTCATGTTTTGATCTACAAATATAGAAATCAAATGTGCAACCAATATGGGTAAAATTTCCAGCTCTTCCTTGAGAATTTTGGAAAATTGGACCCTTCAACACATGGGGAATAACATATGTATGTTATCATCTAAAATTGACCACCTAGATCAAAATTCTAGGTCTCCTGGAATGCACTATCAATAGTACGGGTATCATGACATAAAACCCACTTTTACATCATGTCCCATCAACTATCAATAATACGAGTATCATGACATAAAACCCACTTTTACATCATTTCGCATCAACATAACTTATAGAAACCTCTTTATTAAACTTATTTTCACTTAATAAAGTCATAAAACCCCGTTTATGATTTTTTCCTCTTAATTTTATTTTAAAAAATAATAATGAAATAAAATTCAAAAACTTTCATATAAAAGTAAGAGGCTTTCCCCCATCTCATTATCTCATTTCATTTTCACCTATGATATCATTATTTATGTCAATTCTCTCCATTGTTGGTGATTTCCATTAGATTTTCTCCATAGCTCAAGAAAGCCCAATTTCTCCAGGAGATTCTCTTGTAGCAGTCATCATAATCTACAACCATCAACAGAGGAGAGAGTAACCAAACAGTCAGGGAAGATCAAGAACCCTCCCAAAGGAGAGGTTGAGGGATATCAACATATCCATGGTTTTCTTCATAGATTATGTGTAAAGGAATCTATTGGGTAGTGGACTATTTTTTCATTCTTTCATGAATTTGTTTTTCTTGCTTATTTATTTTGCTGCATTTTGCTCTTGTTCAGAAGAATAACATACATATGAAGGTGAATTTGTTCATTTAAAGACATGGATTCTAGTTTGTCTTCAACATTTTTCTATAATCTTGAAGAAACCACAATATCTATAGATTTTCTAACCCTCTATGTAAATTTACACCAACAATGTATATTTATAGATATCATTTAATGTATCAAGATTCAAGTAGTTAAACATGTCACATCCATGTTGGTGGAAATATAACTTGATGAAGGTTTTCTTTAATGTATGGAGATTGATGTAGGTAAATGGAAACAAGCACAATTGGTGGACTATGTTTGTATTCCATTCAAGTATGCTTATTGTGATCAATGTAATAATGTAAAAGAGGATTGCAATTTCTAGAGAATAAGGGAAGAAAACATTAGGAAAAAAGTGATGATCATCAACAAGGTCTTACTAGGTTCACCTCATGCTTAAAGTGAAGGATTAGTTGGGAGGCAAGAGCCATAAATCATATCACAAGAAAACTATTCAAAGGTGTGGGAGAAAAATGCTAGCTCATAGCCTATATTGGAAGTTCTACCAATTGAGCTCTCAATAAAGTATGAGATTGGATGTAGTGATAACGTTATGTCCTTCAATATGGAGAATGAAAAAATGATGATGTGTGACCATATATTAGAGGGAAATGGATTGTTATCTCAAATATCATGATCTTAGAATGGTGGGACAAGTCATCTCTCCAAAGCACAAGATGATAATATGTATCAATCAAGTTCTTTTGTAATTTGTACACTGTATTTAAAGGGGAGGATAAGGTTATATATAAAACTTTTTATAGTCTTTTTTCAAACATTGTAGATGAGGCCTGATCAACTTTAATGTACAAGGCATAGAAAAGGGGCTTTAAAAGTTTTGTAAGTATGGAAGTAGGATCCTCTAAAGCCTCTTCCTAGATTTGAGAGTCGAATCTTGGAGTTGCCATCTACCTAGTGGAGGAATCCAACTTCAAATATCATATTCTTAATTATATTTTTCCTTCGACAATGTAACCTCCCAAAGGAAGAACAAGTGGTGCCATCTTAGGTCATCCAAGGAATTTGAGTATTGGAACCTATGATTTTTGTTGTAATATCACCTTGTGAAAATTTGTAGTTGCCATTGAAGAGGGAGCTCACCATTAAGAGAGTTGACCACTGACTAGATGCATAGGAGTTGACTATATCCATTTTTTTCATTTAGATCCACATTATATGGGTGGTTATGTGACGTGCTCACATACATTAAGAGTTTTGTTTCCTACCCAAACCTATATATAGATGATCTTATATATCAATCTATCACATAATCTCTTGGATCTATACTCATTCTGCTTAGGTGGTAATAGTGTTTACTGGCACCACCACTACTCTTGGAACTCTAGGTTATACATCATTCTATTTTTTACTATTCCAACAGGTTCTTAGAGTTGTTTGGTTTTTAATTAGGGTTTTTTAGTTTGTGAATTAGTTCAATATTAGAGAGAGTGAGTTTTAGACTATAATGATCCCATCTATGTGATGCACTCACTACTACATTTGGGGTTTAAATTTGACATTTGAATTGATGTTTCCTAAAAAAAATACTTTTAATGTTTAAATAATTGAAAATGGGTGAAATTTGTCTTGTTTTTTTTTTGTTTTTGACCTCGAAAAATGTCTCTTAACTAATGTTAGAAGAAGAATTCTAGTTCAGATATGTTTAGCACATCTCTTAATCTATGTTAAGTGTGTAGAATCACAATTTTAATATGTCAATATGACTACCCTTACTAATAATCCCTCACATTCTTGACCAAAAAAATCAACTTTATATCTATATGCATTTTCTTAACACCTAAGGGAGGTAAATAATACACAATATGTACCTCTCTTATTATTAACTCTTGGATTCCTCCCTCTTTGGTACAAAATTTCTTCATGTTTACTGAAAAATATGGTCCTCACCCATTGTCTAACCTAAAATGTAGGTTTTCATTTCCTACCTACAATCAACTAGTTTGGAGCTACATAAGTATGATCCCTACATACCATCTATTGGTGCATTATCTCAACTTGTCATTGTTTAATTTAATGTATGAATGTGCAATTAAAACATTTACTTGTAGTAGCACTCCTCCTATATATTCTAGGAAAGCATCTATGTAGATTACAAAATTCATTTCCATGTATAACACCCTAAGAATGGGTGTATTGGTAAATAACTACTATAGCTTCTCAAAATCACTTTCATGTTTATATTTTTATAAAATTCTTATATTTTTTTTTAGCATGGAAGACTATATATTCTATATATTTTCTAGGGAAGCATCCATGTAGATTACAAAATCCATTTCCATGTATAACACCCTAAGAATGAGTATATTGGTAAATAACTATTATAGCTTCTTTCATGTTTATATTTTTATAAAATTCTTATATTTTCTATGCATGGAAGTGATGGGGTTCATTATTATGGAAAAAACGTCTAAAGAACTTTTCTAATGTTTTGGTATCGTGATGAAGCTATACATACTTAATACATTATTTGATGCACAATAAAAGTATAGTGGTTTCAATCTGATCTAAATCTACCACAATCTATTTTGCATAAATAATGCGTCAAATATAATAAATCTTTCTCTAGTAGAATGAACACTTCAATAACTTGGGAAATTATTTTTATTAAGAAAACATTGCAAAACTAGTGAAGAATGTTACCATGCCCATTATTCATGGATAAATCAAAATAACACCTACAAATATTTGTACAAACATGTCCAAGTGCTACTTGGTTATGATATTTTTTTTTTTTAACATAACCAAAAATTACTACCATATGCTACTTGGTTATGATATTTATTTTTTATACACAACCAAAAATTACTACCATATACCTTGGTACACCATTTGTCATATCCTCATACCACTTGCATATACATGCATCACTAATGCAATCCCTACTTGTCATTTTGATGCATGTCCTATTACACCATCTCATATACTCTGTTGAAGGAATTTGATCCTAAATTTTCTTTCATTATCGAAAATGATGATGATATAAAACTGATGCAGGAGCATCTCTCACATCAAGCGAGCCAGCGCGGAAGCGGAGGACAGCTGGATAAGCCAACACAATTTCTTTTTGAATTTCACCTTGAAACTGTTGCGCAAAACATTAATGAGGAGATTTAATGAGGCGCACTTTGTATATTGTATTGGACCTTGAGCGATTCGCTCTCGTCCTTAGTAGATAGACGAAATTTAAAATAATTAATGCAGGTAGATAGGATTTTAATTCTAGACTAGACAGTTTAGGAGCTGGAGGGAAAACAGATATAGACGCCCTCATTGTATCATTGTAACATTAGCCTGAGCATGATTATTGAAGAAGGAAGAGCACAGGAGAATAGCAGAGAGTTGTAGAAGAACACCCATGTACAAATCTTGAATTAATAGAAGAAATTGATTCAGATTCATGGTTTTGTGTCTATTCTCTGTGTATGTGGGTTAAATGATGTGCCCATGAGTATTTTTTTTCTTATTATACATTTTCTTTATTGCTGGGTATGAGATTTCATGTTGAAGGTGGAATCTAAAAGGATAATGGAATGAGTTTCAATTGTTTCTCTATCTGAGCCAGAGGATTCCTGTAAGGAGTGCAGTCGAAGTGTCCGCAAGGAGTGCGTTGACAGAGGGCTTAGGTAGTTTAACTTTTGTTCTCATTTATCCCAAGGGTGCAGTTGAGCATAGGAGCCGTGCAAGGAGTGCGCAGGCCAGGTAAAAGTCTCAGGGCTGCAAAGTCCTGAGGAAAATTCGAAGGACTGTTGTTGCAGACATGCGCAGAGTCAAGGAGCTTCAACGCTTAGACGTGGTTGAAGATTTGCCGCAAGGAGTGCGGGCAAAGGAGTTTTCTTTCTAAAGACTTAAAGCTGTGAGAAAATCTCAGGAAGGATAGGCCTTTGAGGTTGTTGGAGAATAGCGAGGACAAGTTGTGACTTGAAGTTCGAGGGAAGCGTCGCAAGTTACACGCAAGTGGATGGGTTCCACAGAAGAACACTTAGTCCTTTCGCAGAATTCATCGGGAAGGAACGGACGGTCGAAATCCTCCAAGGAGATTTTGCGAAACACCGAGAGTCGTTGGATCTTGTGGAGGAGCAGAGAGGTTACAGCGCAAGGGTGGAAGTATTCAAAAAACCAGGAGGGATAAGGGTCGTTGATCAGGACCACGAGGACCGTTGGATCTACACGTATATTGTGCATCGGGGTTTCGTAGATCAAACCTCCAAAATATTGCAATAGGAATTGAGATATCACGATCCACGATAGTCCGACGGACTCAGAACCATCCATCAAATTGGGACGTGTGTCAGAAGATCCAAAGAAGTCGGGGTTCGACGTATCAGGAGTCTTGAGGGCAGGATACTCTGGCAGTGTGGAATCGCGAAACCCGATATTCCGACAGTGAAGGGATAGTGGGGCCACAGGAACTGGTGGAATACAGGTGGCACCTCGTATCGGAGTTCGAGGAAAGTAAAGTCCTGAACATTTTGGCATTAGGATTCGCGATCCCGCAAAGTCTGAAATCCCGATAGAAGTGACGGGAAGTGGAAAGGTCAACTCGCACGTGTACCTCGGAATTTCAGTGCATCGGGCATCGGGAGTCAGAGAACTGAGTTGCTTGGCATCGCGAGAGGCAAAATCGTGATAGCTGAAGTTCTGATAGAGGAAAGAGAGGGTCAGCCTTGACTAGTCATCGGGTCTCTGGGATTCGAGAGTGTAGCGCTCGACCTTTGACATCGTGAACCTGCGAAGTCCGATTTCCCGATCGTTAAGGGAGATCTTTTGGAGAACTGTCGTGGGTGTGGAAAATTCCCGATAGGGAATTAGAAGAACGTTTCCAGTTCTTCGGGCCGAAAGGAAGAGACGATCCTATGAGCGGGCGTGCCTGCGGGTGCGGCTGCGTCAGTCTGGTATCAGAGCTTCAGATTCTTGTCTGTATATTTCAGATGAGGAGGGCATAAGAGGTAAGGAGTACTCTGATACACAATGTCATTTTGGTATCAGAGTGCAGAAAGATTCTTTAGCAGAGAAATAGAATTCACCATGCCGCCAAGGAGAGAAAGGCAATCACCTGATCCAGAGGATAGGGAAATGCCAAGAAGAAGAGGCAGGCAGGTAACCAATCCAGAAATGGAGAGGCAAATGCGTGATCTCCGAGCTAGACTCGAGGACATGGAGACAGTGCAAAGACGCACAACTAGTGCAGGGGATCTCAGTGATTCAGAGAGTGAAGCTGAAGCTGAACATGGGGAAGAAGTTGCAGCTGAGGATGTAGCCAATGAACGTCTAATCAAAGTTATTGCCAGGATGGGTGCAAAAGCAAAGATGGACATTCCAGTTTGCGAGGGGAACTTGGATGCAGAGGAGCTTCTAGATTGGATTAGAGCTCTGGATACTTACTTCGACTATGAAGATGTCGAAGAATATAAGAAAGTCAGGCATTCTGTCACAAGATTGAAGGGACACGCAACATTGTGGTGGGACGAGCTACAAGCCGACAGACGTTGCAAGGGCAAGCAGAAAATTAAAAGCTGGGACAGGATGATCGCAAAGTTGAAGGCAAAGTTAATCCTGAGAGACTATCAAATCACTCTGTTCAGGCGGATGCAGAACCTGAGACAGAAGCTGATGACAGTGAAGGAGTACACAGAGGAATTCTATCGACTGAACATCAGGGCAGGTCATCGGGAGAGCGATGATGAAAAAGTTGCCAGATATATGAATGGCCTGAGATATGATATCCAGGATGAGATGAGCATGGTAACCATCCGAACGGTGGAATATGCTTATCAGATGGCTCTGAAAGCTGAGGAGAAGCTGAGCCGAAAACACAGTCAGAGGGGCTGAGGTAGAAGTCAGCCCAGAGGCAAAGCAGTTTCCCAGGACAAATATCAGAAGCCCAAGGAGGAATGGAAGAAACCTCAGACTTGTACAGAGAGAGGTGGAACTTCACAGTGGGGGGCATATGTTGAACAGAGAGGGCAACATATAGAGCAGAGCGGAGGATACACTGATAATAACACTTTTCCTCGTACCAGAGGTAGAGGAAGAGGAAGAGGTAGAGTAATCGCATGCTTCACATGTGGAAAAAATGGGCACAAGTCTTACAAGTGTCCAAAAAAAAAGGACATTGGAGAAGCTCACATCACCGAAGCGCAGAGGCGGGATGTTGAGGCCGAAGATGCTGAAGGCGGAAGATCGCTTATGATGCGAAAAGTCCCTTTGACACCCGAGAAGGAGGTGGAAAGTTCAGTCCAAAGGACCAGACTCTTTAGGACTGCTTGCAAGACCAAGGATAGGGTATGCAAGGTCATCGTTGACAGTGGTAGCACGGATAATCTCGTATCCACAGAGATGGTAGAGAAGCTGGAGCTGGAGACGACTGATCATCCAATCCCATACAGAGTTTCGTGGCTACAAAAGGGACACCAAGTAACTGTTACTAAACAATGCTTGGTTGAATTCAAGAT
Source organism: Picea engelmannii (assembly GCA_009831015.1). Lineage (NCBI taxonomy): Eukaryota > Viridiplantae > Streptophyta > Pinopsida > Pinales > Pinaceae > Picea > Picea engelmannii. Next base: position 1,234,803 of record ML780578.1, read on the forward strand.
AGGTGGATATAATGATAAGATCTTATGTGATGTTATTCCCATGGATGTTTGTCATCTATTGTTGGGTAGACCATGGAAATATGACAGAAATGTGATTCATGATGGGAGAATGAACACATACACCCTAGAGAAGAATGGGAGGACACACATGTTGCTTCTGATAAAGGATAAGGACGTAAATCCGGAAGTAAGCAACACAATACTTCTCATGAGTGGGAAGGAGCTTCTTACGGAGGTGAAGAAGAAAGAAGATCCACAATTCTTTGTGGTCAGGAAACCGAGGATTGTTCTGACTAGCACGAGAGTGGATGATTTACTAGATGAGATTCGGGAACTGCTGGAAGAGTTTGCTGACATCATTGTGGACGAACTACCTCGTTCATTGCCACCGATGAGGAATGTGAGTCATCACATTGACCTCATGCCAGGAGCCAATTTGCCGAATAAAGTCGCGTACATATTGACGCCGCAGGAGAATGAGGAGGTTAAAAGGCAAGTCCAGGAGTTGTTGGACAAAGGTTTGGTCAGAGAAAGCTTGATTCTATGTGTTGTTCCAACAGTACTCAGTCCGAAGAAAGATGGAGGCTGGAGGATGTGTACCAACTCGAGGGCGATCAACAAGATAACCATCAGGTACATATTTCCATTGCCGAGAATGGATGATTTGATGGATTGCTTAAGTGGAGCAAAATATTTTTCAAAGATTGATTTGAAAAGCGGATATCACCAGATTCGCATGAGAGAGGGCGATGAATGGAAGACAACATTCAAGACAAATGAAGGTTTGTATGAATGGCTTGTCATGTCGTTTGGCTTGACAAATGCACCGAGTACCTTTATGAGGTTGATGAACGAAGTCCTGTGGGAGTTCATCGGGAAATTTGTCATTGTGTATTTAGATGACATACTGATTTACAGTAAATTAGTGACAGAACACTTGAAGCATTTGGCTATAGTGATGCAGAGGCTACAGCAGGAGAAGTTGTTGATAAACATGAAGAAATCCTCATTCATGAAGACAGAGCTCATTTACTTGGGTTTTGTTATTTCGGCGAATGAGTTGAGGATGGATCCGGATAAGGTGGAGGTGATCAATAATTGGATATCACCGAGGAATGTATTCGAGGTGAGAAGTTTTCATGGTTTGGCTAGTTTCTACCGAAAATTCGTCAGAAATTTCAGTGGAATTAGCGCAGTGATGATGGATACAGTGAAGAAGCGACATAAATCTTTTCACTGGACTGAAGAGGCTGAAAAGAGCTTCAAATTATTGAAGAGGAAGATTACGGAACAACCAGTTTTGGTGTTACCGGATTTCCTGAAGACATTTCAGGTGAAATGTGATGCAAGCGGATTTGCAATCGGGGTAGTCTTAAGTCAAGAAGATAGGCCAATCGCGTACTTCAACGAGAAGCTGAATGAGGCAAAATTGAAATACTCCACGTATGATAAAGAATTCTATGCTATCATACAGGCATTGAAAAAATGGAGGCATTACTTGATTCCGAAAGAATTTGTTTTGTATAGTGACAACCATGCACTGCAGTTTGTGACTCAACAGGAGAAGTTGAATTAGAAACATGTCAAATGGATTGAGTATATGCAGAATTTTACATTTGTGATTAAACATATTTCGGGTACTGCTAACAAAGTGGCTGATGCTTTGAGCAGGAAGTGCTTACTGTTGCAGGAGTTCCGAGTCAAAACATTAGGTTTTGAGGATCTCGGGGACTTGTACGCAGGCGATCTAGATTTTGGAGAAGCGTATGAAGCAGCTGAGAATCCAGTTCTCAAAGACAGAAGTCCTTGGATAGACTACATGATCCAGGAGGGATTGTTGTTTAGAGGCAATTAACTGTGTATTCCGAAATGCTCCATGAGGGAGAACTTGATGAAGGAGAAACACAGTGGAGTATTGGCAGGACATTTTGGCCATGACAATACATTCGAAAAATTGAATGAGTCATATTTTTGGCCAGGAATGTGATAAGATGTCAAGATATTTGTCGACAGATGTAGAATTTTCCAGCATTCGAAGGGGAGAAAGAAGAATGTGGGATTCTATCAGCCAATGCCCATACCAGAAAGGTCGTGGGAGGCGATAAGCATGGATTTTGTATTGGGGTTGCCAAGAACACAAAGAGGTGTTGATTCAATCTTTGTGGTGGTGGATAGGTTTTCCAAGATGGCACATTTTATCCCATGCTAGAAAACCAGTGACGCGACTCACATCGCAAATATGTTTTTCAAAGAGGTCATTCAACTTCATGGGTTTCCGAAGAGTATAGTTTCGGATCGAGATACGAAATTCATAGGACATTTTTGGAGGACCTTATGGAAGAAGCTGGGGACTAATTTGATGTTTAGTTCAGCTTATCATCCTCAGACGGATGGACAGACAGAAGTGGTCAACAAAAGTTTGGGAGACTTGATGAGAAGCTTGGTGACAGAGCACCACAGCAGTTGGGACAATATATTTCCACAGGCAGAGTTTGCATATAATGACTCAGTGAACAGGAGCACAGGCAAAAGTCCATTTCAGGTTGTTTATGGCATGCAGCCGAGAGGAGTTTCTGAACTAAGGGATTCGGAAATGACTGCGACTAGCAGCGCTAGTGCAGAAGAATTCGTAGAGGCGATGAAAGAAATTCACAGCCAGGTGAAGGAGCGGTTGCTGGAATCAAGCCAGGAATACAAGCGCAGAGCAGATCAGCACAGAAGACAACTTCAATTTGAGGTTGGTGATCTGGTTCTAGCACATTTGAGAAAGGAAAGGTTCCCGAGGGGAACATACAACAAGCTGAAAATGAAGAAAATCGGGCCATGTAGGTCCTTGAAGAAGTTTGGGGCGAATGCTTATGAGATTGAGTTACCGGATGGGATCGGAATATCTCTGATATTCAATGTCGCAAATTTATATTCATATAAAGCTGTGAAAGAAGGAATAGAAGGTGAACAGCCAGAGGTTCAGTGGAAAAAGCAGATGCCAGTTGCAGAGAAGCCACAGATGGAATGCATATTGGACAAGAGAGTGAGCAAGAGGACCAAGCGAAAGCAATACTTTGAGTATCTGGTCAAGTGGAAGAACCATCCAGTTGAAGATGCCAGCTGGGAAAGCGAAGCAAAAATACAGAAGCATGGACAGACCGTGCAGGAGCTCATGGACAGGAGCCCATGAAAATTTTCAAGTGAGGGAGTATGATGCAGGAGCATCTCTCACATCAAGCGAGCCAGCGCGGAAGCGGAGGACAGTTGGACAAGCCAACACAATTTATTTTTGAATTTCACCTTGAAACTGTTTCCCAAAACATTAATGAGGATATTTAATGAGGTGCACTTTGTATATTGTATTGGACCTTGAGCGATTCACTCTCGTCCTTAGTAGATATACGACATTTAAAATAATTAATGCAGGTAGATAGGATTTTAATTCTAGACTAGACAGTTTAGGAGCTGGAGGGAAAACGAATATAGACACCCTCATTGTATCATTGTAACATTAGCCTGAGCATGATTATTGAAGCAGGAAGAGCACAGGAGAATAGCAGAGAGTTGTAGAAGAACACCGATGTACAGATCTTGAATTAATAGAAGAAATTGATTCAGATTCATGGTTTTGTGTCTGTTCTCTGTGTATGTGGGTTAAATGATGTGCCCATGAGTATTTGTTTTCCTTTTATACATTTTCTTTATTGATGGGTATGAGATTTCATGTTGAAGGTGGAATCTAAAAGGATAATGGAATGAGTTTCAATTGTTTCTCTATCTGAGCCAAAGGATTCCTGCAAGGAGTGCAGTCGAAGTGTCTGCAAGGAGTGCGTTGACAAAGGGCTTAGGTAGTCTAACTTTTGTTCTCATTTATCCCAAGGGTGCAGTTGAGCACAGGAGCTGTGCAAGGAGTGCACAGGCCAGGTAAAAGTCTCAGGGCTGCGAAGTCCTGAGGAAAGTTCAAAGGACTGTTGCTGCAGACGTGCGTAGAGTCAAGGACCTTCAATGCTTAGACGTGGTTGAAGATTTTCCGCAAGGAGTGCGGGCAAAGGAGTTTTCTTTCTAAAGACTTAAAGCTGTGAGAAAAGCTCAGGAAGGATAGGCCTTTGAGGTTGTTGGAGAACAGTGAGGACAAGTTGTGACTTGAAGTTCGAGGGAAGCGTCGCAAGTTACGCGCAAGTGGACGGGTTTCGCAGAAGAACACCTAGTCCTTTCGCAGAATTCATCGGGAAGGAACGGACGGTCTAAATCCTCCGAGGAGATTTCTCGAAACACCGAGAGTCATTGGATCTTGTGGAGGAGTAGAGAGGTTACAGCGCAAGGGTGGAAGTATTCAAAAACCCAGGAGGGACAAGGGTCGTTGATCAGGACCACGAGGACCGTTGGATCTACACGTATATCATTCATCGGGGTTTCGTAGATCAAACCTCCAAAATAATGCAACAGGAATTGCGATATCGCGATCCGCGATAGTCCGAAGGACTCGGAACCGTCCATCAAATTGGGACACGTGTCAGAAGATCCAAAGAAGTCGGGGTTCGGCATATTGGGAGTCTTGAGGGCAGGATACTCCGGCAGTGTGGAATCGCGAAATGCGATATTCCGACGGTGAAGGGATAGTGGGGCCACAGGAACTGGTGGAAGACAGGTGGCACCCTATATCGGAGTTCGGGGAAAGTAAAGTCTTGAACATTTTGGCATTAGGATTCGCGATCCCGCGAAGTCCGAAATCCCGATAGAAGTGATGGGAAGTGTAAAGGTCAACTCGCACGTGTACCTCGGAATTTCGATGCATCGGGCATCGAGAGTCGGAGAACCGAGTTGCTTGGCATCGCGAGAGGCGAAATCGCGATAGATGAAGTTCCGAGAGAGGAAAGAGAGGGTCAGCATTGACTGGTCATCGGGTCTTGGGGATTCGAGAGTGCAGCGCTCGACCTTTGACATCGCGAACCTGCGAAGTCTGATTTCTCGATCGTTAAGGGAGATCTTTTGGAGAACTGTCGTGGGTGTGGAAAATTCCCGATAGGGAATTAGAAGAACGTTTCCAGTTCTTCGGGCCGAAAGGAAGAGACGATCTTGTGAGAGGGCGTGCCTGCGGGTGCGGCTGCATCAAAAACAACCTATGCAAAGAGATATGAAAAGATACATGAAAATAACATAATCCATCCATCAATCAAATGCATCTACGAGCCATGACAATCTTATGCAAAAGATTCATTCACCCTTGCTGATTCTCATGCAACTCAAAGGACATTGATTACAAGTAGGATGATTCAAGAAATGCATGTTTCAATAAAAACCTCAACAAGTTGGTAGTATTAATTGATTTTATCTAATAAAATGCCTAGTTATATATTGAACCAAAATATGAAAATTATACATGGAAAAATCAAATAATTAAAAAATCATTTATTTGGGAAAGACTAATTATAACAAAAATATTATTGATTAATCAAGACTAGAGATATGCTTTGAAGTAGAATCACATTTCTTAAAAAGAAATCTATCATATCAATGTACTAGCTTTGTAACATCTCGCTCTTGCACGCACTGAGCTAACTTATTCTTTGAGGACACTTGCTTGCAAGTGATCCAGATTATTATACTATTGGACATTTGAATATGATTATGAGGCGTTATGGATTGATGGCTTTTTATTTTGTTGTATTGACATAGACAAGTGTTATTGACTCGGTTTTCCTGAGTGTGCAGGATTTTGGACCTCAAGGATGCAGAGGCATCGACGAAACCCCATGGACTCCATATCGAGTCAGGGAGTGGACTATTGGGGGTTTGATTGTTGTATATATGATATTTGTGCATCTGATTAGATGATATGATTATGGATACTATTTATGACATGATTTGTTGATGATGCAGGCTGACGATAATTTGTCGACCAGACTCACATGTGGAGTAGAGGGGTCATGCATGACTACCATAGACGTTGAGGGAGAGGTGTGGACAATAGTCCTGCCACATCCTACTAGCACTCTTGTTGTGGCTCGAACTGTAGGTTAACGATTACCTAGTTCGAGAAGACCCATGATTGCGTAGTTCGAGAAGACCCACAATGTCGTGAGGGCCGACTGCGACAGTCGCTCACGATGATTCTAAGGGGTGCCCAATAAGGCAAGGGACTTATTCCTTAGAGGCCCTTAGTCTCCCACAAGATCACCTGGCGGAGTATTGACTCCAGGGGTTTTTTATGTCTACCAAGTCAGTCAAGAGGCAAGTGGCACCCTTGGAGCACGTAGTGCATCCTGAAGGGAACATTGTGCAAAGGAAACAAAATGAGGCGAGTGGCACCCTTGGAGCACGTAGTGCGTCCTGAAGGGCACGTCATGCAAGGGAAACAGAATGAGGCGAGTGACACTCTTGAAGAACCTAGTGTGTCCTGAAGGGCACGTCGCGTTGTTAATTAATAAATGGATGAACCTGGATGGCCTTAGGACGAATAACGTGATAAGAAAAATTTAAAACAATTTCCCTAATAAAATGTCGCCCAGCCTCGAAAATTAAAATCTAGGTCTAGGTGAAACTTGCAGTAAAAGAAAAATATTTATATAAAAATAAAAATAAAAATAAATAAATAATAATGATAATCATCAATAATCATGTGTCGAGAAGGGGGTAAGTGATTCTTTTAGTTTATAAAAATCTTTTGGGGGATAAAATTTAAAAAGGGGGGAATAATTGTTTTATCACATATTCTAATTAAAAATTTATTAATTAAAAAGAAAAAGGGGAAAAAGTTAATTTTCTACACCTACCAATTTGAGGTTTAAATAAAAAGGGAAAGAGGGAAATTTAAAAGATTTAGGAAACTAGAAAAAAGATGGAAACATAAAAAGAAAGGGGAAACACAAGGAAAAAACAGAAAGACTAACTTAGTAAGGTATATAGCATTTAAGAACTTTCTAAATCAAACTCAACTAGTAAATTAGTAAGGGGGTAAGTCATTAAAAAGTGTAAGGGAATCTGAGGACACCTAGGAGCGATTCTAGGAATGCTTTTAGATGGGTGAGGGAAATAGGAGTAATTAACTAATTAATGAAATTAATTTATGGTGCAATGAAGGGGATGGGTGACACATGCACGTGGATGATTTTTATGAATTAAATTATTGAACAATAAATTAAATGAGATTTTGGGAAAGTAAATGACTTAGAAACTCTATATAAAGGAGGGAGGAGGAGGATGATGGATATCGTCTCTTATGCGTAACGTTACGCTACAGAATTTTAGACTTGACTGACTTAGCTTGTGGGAGTTGGGATACCCAGATCAGTGAGGAGTGGTAGCTCGGCCTTGCGAGGCGAGATGGGAGCTAAATGATTCTCTGGTTTAGTGTGCGTTGCCCCTTTGCGGCTCGGGGGGCTAAAGGGGAGGAAGAGTACCCCTAGTGTTGGCTGAGAGGTACCGGTGAAGTCTCATCGGTCGGCAAGAGGGAGCAACACGGAGAGCACAAGACAATGACTCAGAGCGGGTGACTCGGGCTACGGTACACTTCCTTTATTTCTACATGGTAGATTATTAATATACTTTACGCTTTTATTTCTGTACTTTTATTGGGTAATGAAAATGTGGACTTAGCATTTCAACCGAGAACTTAATTTTCCCAGTCAGCCTTAAGCTTGCTATTGACTTGATTTCCTTGGCCTTCGATACCTACATGTTGAGACTGTCCTTTGGTTTGTTGATTGTTGTGAAGATTTGCGCTTTTCGTCATCATCTTTATCTCTTCAGTCCACGCCTGAGCAGTCGACCAGGAGCTGAATCGACGGTCATCACTTCGGTGCACAAAGACCTATAGATTCAAATGCCCTGCTTTTATGTGAGTGGATGAGGAGCGAAGGATGTGTTTTCCCAACTGTTTTCCCCTTCTCATCTCTGCGTTGATATCCGCTTTGCCTCGGTCTCTGCATGTTATTTCACCTTTGCGTTTTTGGTTGGCATTTTATTCTCTATGACTATATTGATTATATTGACAGTTCCCAGCTCTTGATTGGTAAAATCTCAACATACATAGGTTGTGTTTTCAGCATATATTCAGACTGCACCTCAACATTTTTATACCGCGTTTCAGCGCATTTAAATCAATGTTTAATTACCTTCTTTTGCTAGCTGTTTTACCTATACTCCCACCAGATTTTACAGTTATACTTACATCCTTTTTCTCTGCGTCTGACCACCTTGGACTGCGTTTCATTACCCTTATGTTGCTCTATGTTGGACAACGGATTATTTTACGACGAATTCATTACTATTGACAACGTGTTATATGCTAGACAACATAATCACAAGTTTTGGACATCAATAACGTGCTAACGATAGACAACGAATTTCTGGTACAATGAACTTTACATGCAATGTATTCCTCGTGATATTTTTAATGATATCGATTCAATGATGGCATTATCCCTGTATTTATTTATGATAGCGATTTTCTTTTTATAACGATATTGTTGATTCTTGATTTCAAGACAATTATGTTTTTAGACAACGAATGGGATAATTCCTGGATGAAAAGGCAGTGATATATGTTTTTATTTTGGTTAAACCATTAATGGGCAGTGATTCCAAATTCACCTCATGACAACGATCTTATCTATGGCTGTGCCTTAACAATAATTTTTGGCAGCGCATATATTTTAGATACAACCTCATTTCGTAGGCAGTTAATTTATTGATTGTCAGTGATTTTATGACTATGTAATGGCCGCGTGTGTCTGTGCAATGGTGGTGTTGACTGTGTAGTGGTTGAGTTCTGTTGACTGTGTATCACCTTCGAAATTTTAAGTTCTCCTTCACTTCGTAACGACATCGTGAGGGGTTGATGCTATCCTTCTTGTCAACAGTGACAACTATGGCAATACAACTACGCTCGCCAAAATTTCAGATCCCACTTTATTCAGCTGTGTGTGATGTTGAATCTGTCAATTCTAACATCTCTTGCAGAATTCAATTATCTTCTTGGACCCTTAACGCTCACCTTACCACAAGTTCTAAACTGTCAGTATTTATTCCTTTAAAAGTTGTGGAGTACCGTACGCCAATTCCTCGTCAAGTGATAGACTATTTCGGTTAAGAGTAAACCCGACAAGATGATTATGATCAAGAGGTTAGAATACTTATGCCAATCTTTCTTTTGCTCGGACAACTATACCTCAACCTTCCACTTAAACGATAAAGGCTAAGTACTTCACCGTCAATCAAGGAGAAAATCTACTGGATATTTGTAAAAAAAAAAAAAACTTGGTTTTCTTATGGCTTGGTTTTCTGACTGCTGCTGGATCTTTTAACTGCTCTGTGATATTTATGTTGCTTACAGGCTTGGCTTCGCTTATATGGCTTGGTTTTCTGACTGCTGCTGGATCTTTTAACTGCTCTGTGATATTTATGTTGCTGCTGGATCTTTAACTGCTCGGGATATTTATGCTGCCGGCTAAACTACTGCGTATGGATATGGTTCTCGATTTTGGGGAGGATGCTTTATCCTACTACACCACTGACAAGGCTACGTAGGTTATCATTGATAGTCTCTTTAAGGGAGACTATAAACTATAAAGCCATGTGGGATCCCCTCTACCTTTGACCAAAAAAAGTGAGAAAACCTAGAAAATTCATTTAAAGCAAGGCGATTCTCTCTAAACTAAAGAGAGATATTAAAAATGTGATAGGGATTGCAAAAGGACAAATTGAATAAGAAGAGTCAGAAATAAGATATCTAGATTTTCAGGGAAAACGGATTTGTGATTGAATAACAAGATGAGTTTCGCTCAAAGGAATGAGATTTATTAAAACCCTTTCACTAGACCCTATAATGGTTTCCAATAGGTACCAATAATTCATCATAGATTTAATCCTAAAGATGATATCAAAATAATATAATTAAAAAATCATGGCACCTATATTTAAAAATTAAGTGATAAATGTATTCTTTTGAATGAAAAAAAAAATCCCAAACTAAAAATAAAGTGATAAATGTACTTATCAATGAAGAAAAATAAAGTTCTACTTGAAGGATTTTCAACAACTTTCATGCAAAATATGTGGTAAATGGTGACGTGGGATGTAAATTGATAAATGTACTCTTATCAACGAAGAAAAATAAAGTTCTTAGAAAGATTTTCTACAACTTTCATGCAAAATATGTGGTAAATGGTGACCTGGAATGTTATAGTATGATAAAGGAGTCAAAAAAATTAGAGGATATCTTAAATGCATTGGGAGATATTATTGCTTATAACAATAACTCTTCAAATACATATATGATATTAATAGAATCAAAGAGAGTGTGAGTATATGATATTAATAGAATCAAAGAGAGCCTGATTATAAAGGAGTCAAGAAAATTAGAGGATATCCTAAATGTATTGGGAAATATTATTGGTTATAACAACAACTCCTCAAACACATATATGATATTAATATAATCAAAGAGAAAATGATTAGTATAAAGTGAAACAAAATAAATGATTACTAGATTTTAGTTCTATAAAAATCATTAATATCTATCACTATAAAGAAATGGAAATATAAAAATAGTTGGTAAAAATTTACATATCTAAATGAAGTTAAGAAAATTTAAGACCTTTTGAGATTCCAATTGGTAAATTTCCAAATCAAAGATGATATTATGTTAAAATTCTAATTCTCAAGGATTTTATTTAATAAGTGAAGTGTGTATTATGGTACTCTTAAAAGATTAGAAAAATCATAAGTTTAAATTTTTGAAAAAAATTGGAATGTAGCTTGAGATATTCCAAGGTTCCAACTTTCCAATGGCCTTCAACCAAAGAATAAATTATATTACAGGAAAATATGAATACATGTGATATTACTTAGGGATATGAGAAGACAATTTGAACACCAATATTAAACTAAATAGGTGTAACATCTCGCTCTGACACACTGAGCGAACTTATTCTTTGAGGACACTTGCTCGCAAGTGATCCGGATTATTATGCTATTAAAACTTTTGATTTTGATTATGAGGCGTTATGGGTTGATGACATGTTGTTTTACTGCGTTGACATAGATAGGTTCTATTGACTCGGTTTACAGAGTGTGCAGGATTTTGGACCTAGAGGATGTCGAGGCATCGATGGAACCCCTTGGACTCCGGATCGAGTCAGGGAGTGATACCATTGGGGTTTGATTGTTTTTACTATGATATTAGCGCATCTGATTGGATGATTTGACATGGATATATTCTGACATGATTTGTTGATGATGCAGGCTAACGATAGCTTGACGACCAGACTCACATATGGAGTAAAGGGGTCACGCACGACTACCAAACATGTTGAGAGAGAGGTGTGGAAGCAACCTTGCCACAACCTACTAGCAGTCTCACCGTGGCTCGAACTATAGGTTAATGACTACCTAGTTCGAGAGGACCCACGATGTAGTGAGGGAAGACTGCGACAGTCGCTCACGATGATTCTAAGGGGCATGCAATAAGGCGGGCACCTTATTCCTTAGAGGCCCTTAGTCTCCCACAAGTTAACTTGGTGGAGTGTTGACTCCAAGGGTTATTGATGTCTACCAAATAAGTCAAGAGGCGAGTGGCACCCTTGGAGCACGTAGTGTTGGGTATGTGTTATATTCTTTGCATGAGTAGTAGTGTTTGAGCGCTTGCGCCAGGCGCGCAGGGGGGTAAGAGGGGCGGAGCCCCCTGCGCGGGGGTTTGGGGGCAGCGCCCCCGAATTTTTTTTTTTGGGCCGACATATTTTCGCCGGTTTCGGGCCGACATATTATCGTCGGGCTGACATATTTCCGGGACGACATATTTCTGGGACCACATGATATTAGGTGGTTTTCGACACATGGTTTTTTCCGATGGTTTTCTATTTCCGGTTAAGGAATTAGGGTTTTGGACTAATCCAGGTCATTGGGTTAGGGTTTTGGATGCCGCTGGCTCCTATATGTATATTGTA
>ML780578.1:1254634-1273579 GCA_009831015.1 Picea engelmannii
TATTTAGATTATTCTATGGTTCCTATTTAAAATTATTAAAAATATTAAGAATGTTCACATTATTAAACTATTTTACTTGATATTGATGAAATAATAATTAGCACAATCACAATTACCACATTAGTAAATCTGGTTGATATAAGCTAATAGGCCCTATTAGTTTCTAAAGGTGAGAAGTGGATCTTATCCTTGCTACATTCATTTAAAAATGTTAGCTACAGTGGAATTTAAAGAATGATTAATCTCGTGCCTTGAAGTAAAGTAGATGACTACCATTGCACCTTGAATTAAAATAAATTACATTGTGCATGAACTTATGTCGTTTTATGATGGATTTAGTAATCAATTCTCTTGCACCGTGGAATTTATGTGATGCGTGATTGATTCATAGAACTTTATCGTGCAATGATCGTCATTGATGTTTGTTGATTTAGCATATTTAGTTTTTGTCTTGATTGTGTTAGTGGGATGTAGACACCTCCTTGGTCCTCGGAACAGTCGCCAACCCTGAGACCTTAAATGGTCAAAATCGATGGGAACTTGGTCTTGAGCATTGCTTATGTGTCCTGGAGGTCCTAACCAATGCAGGGTAGGATGGACGGGTAGTCATTCTTATTCTTGTTAGGTCGTCATGTTGTTGTTGTGTGAGTTGCTTGAGTGGTGTTCGTCGTCGTGTTGCGTTGTTGAGTATAATGTCATGTTTACCTTCCTACACACACACACACAAAAATTTTGCACTTGTTATGTGAGGCTTGATGTCATGACGAAATGCGAGGTTCGTTACATATGGTATCATATATGGTTCAACCCGCGACTTGGGATCACTACGGCTTCCGTTGGTATGATTTGATTATAATGTTACTAAGTGAGTTGACTTGTGTTCGTGTAGGTAATCATGGTTAGAGGATGTCACGGAGGCAGACGATAGGGTGCTAGGAGAGGAGGCACGACACCTCCAATAGCATCCACACCCGAGGGTCTAACCCCCAGGGAGACAAGCAGGTTCTCGTACAGGAGCAGATAGCAGTTGGTGATGTAGTCGGAATGATGAGATCTTTTCAGTGCATGTTCGAGGCACTGATCAACCATTTGAACAGAGATGAGGCCAGGGCGTCGGCACCCGCTGAGGTTCCACTGTGCGCACCGGTCGGTACTGGTAGCATTCACCATGAACTTGAGAAGGTCAAATTTTTCGAGTTCTTTGGTGCCTCGGACGGTGCAGCCGCCGAGGCATGGTTGGAGAACATGGCGATGTGCTTCGCACTTCGCGATTATACCTCCAAAATGAAGGTCTACATGACGGTATTTCAATTGAAGGGGAGCACTCTTCTATGGTGGAAGACGCTCCTACCGCAGCTGAACATGGACGTTGAAGATGTGTCATGGGAACTGTTCGAGGAACGGTTCCGAGAGAGGTACCTTTCAGAGGAATTCATTGAGCGTCAGCTCAATGAGTTCAACGCCTTACGACAAGGAGGTCATACAGTGCCCGAATACGAGGCCCGTTTTATGGAGTTGCTCCAGTATACTTCGCACCTTAACATTGAGAAACTTAAGGTCAACAGGTTCGTGTTCGACCTTAACGTCGGCCTACGAGCAAAGGTTAGTGTTACACATCAAATTTACTCACTTTAATGGTGTCTCAAGTGTCGTCATCACAACTGTCGCAAGTGTCGCATATCGTTCACAAGTGTCGCATGTTGATTCACAAGTGTCGCAAATGTCAAGCAAAGCATACTTCCATGACGACGACACTAAGGAGACACTTACAATACCTCAAACACCTAATTTGGAGGAAGAGGGATGGTTAACTGAAGTCAAGAACCTTTTTCCATCTGAAAACACTGAAAAAACTAGGTTTTTGGAGGGGAGCGCTCCCCTATACCTCTCCTGGGAGTCCTGGCGCCCCCGCTCACACTTCTAGGGAGCGCTATAAAGATCCCTTGGCCCTTTTAATGGATCGCTATAGATATTTGGAGCACTAGCGCCCCCCTTAATCCTAGCAGGGAGCGCTACAACGCCCTGATACCCCTTTTGAGGGAGCGTTGTCTAATCTGGGTAGTGGTTAAGTGGTTGAGATGAATAGGGGAAGAATCCATTCATTCTTGGAGGTCATTTGAGTTCAAATCCTCAATCAAGCCATGATCTTAGGGCAGATCCTCAACTGAAGGAGGCAAATCCTCAACTTCCCCAAGGATATATCAAGTGGTTAAAGCCTCTCCAAACCTATATAAGCAAGCTTTCTCATGGTGAAAGGGGGATGGAAATGGAGAATTACACCAGACTTAGAATCTCATAAGTGGTGCTAGAATAGAGGTGATTTAAAAGCAAGAGACATATGATCTCATAGGAAACACATGATGAAGCTATCGTCATTCTGATCGTGGAACTTTTGAGCAAGGGATAGACAAGGAGGACTTGACGGGACTACTGTAACCCATCTAAAGCTGTAAGCAATGTTTTGTCCTCATTAATATGATTTGCTTGGCATGTTTCTTTCTAATTCATGTTCAATCTCACATAGATTTGTCTCTTTAGTATATAGATCTATTTAGGGCTAACCTTGAAAGAGTAGGAAGTGGTCGTACTTTGTTTGTCTACAGGATTCATCGAGGAGCGAAAGATTCAAGCTCAACTCGGAGCATGCAGGGACAACGTTGATTAAAGGTACTTCTCTTCTCCTTCCTTCTCACACAATAGTACACCTAGATATAAAGGGAATTCAGTGACCATGATAAGCAATTTCTGTCTTAGAGTTAAGAGTCTAGCTCTTTGAGGAGATCTACCTATCCACAGGAAGATTTTCCTACAACAGAAACTAGCGACTCCACTGGCGACCGAATCAGAACTTTCCAGTTTTGATTTCTCCTCGTAAACCTTGTCTTACCCCTGATTGTTTTCAGACCTTGTTCACCCCATTTATCTGATTGCACTTTGCTGATTGACTCTTTACCCCATCACACTCAGCTTGACTGTCAAAATTCCATTGAAATTTTGGGTTTTTTGGACTTTTTCTGAGCTTTAGGATTCCAGCGCTCCCCTGCCTTGTTAGCAGGGCGCCAGCACCCCCTTAAGCTGATGGACAAAGTGTTATAACAGCCTAGTGTCCCTTACACCAGAGCGCCAACCCTTTTTTGCAAAAAATTTCTTCAAAAATTGCATTTTTTAGAGGTCCAAACCTTGTTTTTTTTGCTTGCTGAGCTGCTTGGTGATTCAATGATTCTTCCTTTGACCTCTGACATCCTTCATCTTGAGAAGTAAACACCTTTTTGTTTATATTTTATGTCCTTCTTCATCATTTTTTATTTTTTGTTGTTGAGAGCTTGAAACCAATCCGCTGCTTTCTTCTCTCCTATCCGACTGAGCAGAACTCTAGTGAAGGACATTAGAAGTTTGTAACTCTTCTCATTTGGTTCTTTGAGGTCATCTGATCCAATCTCTTTCTCCTTCCTTTTGTGTTTTTGGTTTTCTTTCTCTTGTTTGATCGCAAAAAAGGGTGTGTTGTTTGTGCAAAATCTGTGTTTTCTTGTCTGAATCTCCTTGATCTGAAAGGGTAGTTGGTAGGACAAGTTTTTCATTGAATTGATCATCATTCGCATGAAAATGAAAAAAGTACATCTTCATGATTAGTTTGCGTATTAGTTTGCATTTATGAAATGTTGTAGCATCATATTGGATTTGATTGGGAACAAAATTGATTGAGGGCATTCCTTATCAAGCGTTTGATAGTGAAAACAACTCTTCCTCTTTCCCTTAAATAGGTGTTCATTGAAAAGAAACGATTGCTTATCATATTTCATGCATATTTTTGGGAATTGAGTCATCATTCCATCAATTTCAATTTTGTACACCCTCTGAGTAAACAACAGCGATTAAAATCAATGCTTAACTAAAATCTATCAGACTTTTTACATCTTTGTTAGCAAACCTACATTAGTTTAAGGTGTATGGCTTTGGAATAGGTTGAAAGGACAACTTTCCAAGGCTATCAAGCAAACTTAGTGTCTTGCGGTAGGGAGAGTAAAATCCAATTGTCGTATTAGCTTGCTGGGATCCCCCTCTCACACAGGGGTTACGCACGAGGTCGCATTCGAGTGAGTTACGAAGATTATCCCTCCGTGGCCCAACTGTTTGTAGTGGTCGGATCGTATATTGGGGGTCACTAGAAGGTATACCCACGATTATGTGTGGGAGCCTTTCGAGCTGATTTCGAACTTGTTATCCTTCCCATACGTTCCGATTGGACTGTCGACTGTACCCGCCCAGGGGATAACTACGAATTGGTGACCTTAGTAGCCACAATCTTTAGGGTCTCACACAAGGTGATGGTGAAGGGAAGTCTCACTGTACCTGGAACAGACATTGGTCAAACTCACTCGGGCTCCTTGGAGGGTAAATCCACAATTACTGTGTGGAATCTTGCACCAAGGCGTAAGTCCGTTAAGCAGGTTGCCAACGTAACTGATCCACCCACTCTATCCCTGCCCCTTCCTATTTTGATCTCGCGACGTTGGATTTCATCACCAACTAGTGGTTTCATCGTAGGAAGGTTTGTTTGATTGTTTGCTTCTCAGATTCATAGAGTGTGTTGTTTGTTTTACTTAGTGGACCTTAGGTCGAGTCAGTGTTAATGGCATCGAATCCTGGGAGTACCAATGGAGGAACCCCTTCTCCTGGGGAACCTTACACCTTTCCTTCATTTGGGAACTTTGGTCCTCCATATGTTGCCACACTGAGTCTTCCAGGACTCACTATTGGATTACCAGTTTGGTTGTTCCCCACTCCGGTGATCCCGAATCCTCCCAATGTTTCAGTTGCACCTAATACTTTAGATGTCGATACACCACCCACACATCAACCTCACGTTGAATTTTCGCCTTCTTCACCCATTAAGTATCCTTCCATTTCTCCTTCTTCGCCCAGTGAAATCTCTAAAGCAAGTAATCAGGTTGATCAGAACAAGAAGAAACGGAAAGAGAAGAAGAAGAAGAGCCTGAAAAGGACCAAGACCCCAACAACATCTGATGTTGGATCCAAACAACCAGTTACTGTTGATAGTACTGGGAGTGTTGATGAAATCAACAAGATTAAAATGAAGAATCCAAAACTCAAATTCCCTTGCAGCCTTTGTAAGGGTGACCACTTTCTGGGGGATTGCCCCGGTCTTACCCAGGTCTTCGAAATGTGGTCCTCCACATCATCGGCCTATGTCGGTCATGCCGACGATACCCTGTCAACTAATGATGTTAAGGTTGGTAAGAAGGAGAAAACAGTCAAGTTCCCTTGCATGTTATGTAAAGGTGATCATTACTCTCACCTTTGTTCTCGTATGGACGAGGCTTCTTCTCTTTTGGAAAAACTTCAACTTCCAAAAGGTTATCATAAGATTTCCCCCAACCCATTGTTAGTCGATGGACTGGTCAATCCGGTTCCATCCTCGGTCAATCCGGTTGATCATGTGGTCAATCTAGTTTCCTCTTCGATTGACCCACAAACCCAAGTAGTTGATCCAATTCTGTTATCGATCAACCTCGCTCTTCATCAAAAGAGTGTAACCCAAGTGGTCGATCTGTTTTCATCCTCAGTCGATCCCACTCTCCCATTAGAGAGTGACTCCAAAGAGGTCAATCCATTTCCGCCCATCGACCCCATTTTTCCCTTGAAAAATGAAACCAAAGTGGTCGATCTGGTTCTGTTATCGGTTGATCCCACTCCTCCTTTGACGAGTGCCAAAGTGGCTAATCCACTCCTTCTCTCGGTCAGTCCCACCCTTCATCCGAAGAATGTCAAAGTGGTTGATCTGGTTCCGTCATCGGTCGATCCCACTCTTCAGCCAAAGAGTGCCCAAGTGACTGATCCAGTCCCTTCCTCAGTCAGTCCCACCCTTCATCCGAAGAGTGCCAAAGTGGTTGCTCTGGTCACATCCTCAGTCAATCCCACTCTTCCTCTGAAGAGTGCCAAAGTGGTCAATCCAAGTCCACCATTGGTCGATCCTACTCCTCTCCCTCTAGAGAGTAAACCTGATACTGCTCACATTTTTCTCGTTGACACAGACTCTACCGTGCTGGGGGGCATTCCTCCTTCTCCTGTGAAACCCACTCCAAGTAATGAGGCCATCCTTTTTTATTGGGGTGCGCTAACTAGACCTCGTCTTCCCTCTCACATTCCTTTCCAGATTACAGTACAGGTTTGTCATTGGGACGTTCCTCAAACGCTGATAGATGACGGTGCGTCCGTTAGTATTTTTTCCTCTGTTTCTTGGCATGCTTTGGGTTGTCCTCAGCTTGTGTCAGTTACGTAGAATCTGCTGGATTTTAACAGAAGAACCAGTCAACCTTTAGGGATCCTTCCTCAGTTTCCTGTAACTTTGGGAGGGAAAACTGTCTTTATTGATGTCATGGTAGTCCGATACCCCTTGGATTTCACTTTACTCCTTGGGCGGGATTATGTCTATGCCATGAAAGCTATTGTATCCACTCTTTTCCGCGTGATATCTTTCCCTCACGATGGAAGAATTATGACTATTGATCAACTTTCATTCATCGGCTCTGACTCGGTTACCTCCCTAAGTGGTTCTTATATGACGACAGTTTCTCCCCCGCCACATTTCAATTATGTGGCATTGTCCCCCATGATCTCAACTCCCGATGATTTGGATTCGGTAGTTGACATGGTGATCTCTTCGGTAGGTTTATTGGAGCTTGATTTCCTTACTCCTATCGCGACCCTCCTCATGCGTTCCTTCCTGAGTGATTATCTTCCATCCAGCACAGATCTCTTGGAAGCCATGACCGAGTTTTGTCCCTTGACATGGTATCCTTCCCGAGCATTATCCTCTTGGAAGCCATGAGTGAGAAGGGGCTACGAGCATAGTTCCCTTTTATGTTTCAAGCTTGTTAAAAAATGAAACAATGGTCTGGAGGTTACACTTCGCGGCAACGAGCATAGTTTCTCTTCTCTGTGGCAAGCTCGTTAAAAAATGAAATAGAGGCTTTGAGCATAGTTTTCCTCTCTGTAGCAAGCTCATTGAAAAATGAAACAACAATCTGGGGATCGAACCTGGAACCTTGAGCATAGTTCTTTTCTTGTGTCAAGCTCGTTAAAAAATGAAACAATTGCCTTTCCCTTCAAGTTGAGTCTTTTGTCAGATCTCGTAGATGTCGAGTCGATTCTTTCGTTAGGTCTTGTTTTTGAACCTTCATTTCATCCACCTATATCCGTTTTCTCCATCTAGCACAGAAATTGGTGACAACCTCAAAGTCGGTGAATGAATTGAAGCTTGGGGGGCATGTCTCCAGCCTTTGATGATCATTCTGGAGTCGAGCCACTAGATTTCAAGCTGGGAGCATACCGAGCTTAGTCTTTTTTCTTTCTCGTGGTCGAAAATACATGAGAACGCATCCAGGTAGACTTTTATCTCTTTTTCGGACTTGTATGGATACACAAAAAAGGAACCCCTTGGAGTCTCCTTTAAGCTCTTTTTAGACTCTCTAAACATAAAAAGATCGCCGAGTGATCTTGCTTCCTTTCCCACTCGTTAAAAGGTTTGAAAGGGCGTCTTTCGAGTGATAATTTATCTCTTTTTCAGCCTCGCGAGACTATCATTACGAAAAAGGACAACCTTGGAGTTACCTTTAAGTTCTTTTTAGACTCTCTAAACATGAAAAGATTACCGAGCAACCTTGTTCTCTTCACACTCGTTAAAGTATTTGAAGGAAATGTTTGTTGAGCGATATTTTATCTCTTTTTCGGTCTCATCAGGCTACTTTGCAAAAAAGGAACTGAGAGAGTTCTCTTTTAAGTGTTTTTCCAGACTCTATAATCATGAAAAACCTTCGAGTTTTCTGTCTTTGGACTTGTTAAAGCAAACATCGACAGGCCCGTACGGGATCAAACCCTTACTTCTTCCAGTTCGTTAAACAAAGGAAGAGGAACTTACCGAAGGTGAGTTTTATCGAGCATGTGTTACCCTCCTTGAGCTCGTTAAATTAAAAAGAGGTACTCGTCTATCTGGATGGGGGAAAAATTGAAAGAAGCAAGCCAAGCAGTGTTTTTGAGAACATTACCCAATAACTCTTAGAGTCGCCCTTGAACACAGCACTTTGTCTTTGCACACATCTTAATCCGTTGAACCTCTGCACTGAGCCAATCCTTTGAGTTTCTTTCACTCCTTTGGGTCACCTGATGTAAGTCACAACATCCACTGCATCATAAAGTTTTGGTCTATGTCATGTTTTTGTTGTCGTGCCTCAGTGTTCAAGGGAAGTATCCACCTCGAGAGTTAGCCATCACAAATATCTTGTCTCAATACCCGTGTCAATCCATGTTCATTTGATCTACCAATTACATCTCTATGTTTGTTTCGTGTCGCTGATGGGGGATACATCAAGGCCCTCCTTCGACGAGTCTATTCCTGTCGACTTCAACACATTATGCAAGAATAAGACTTAGATACCAGTTAGTAGTTTGGGACCTGCATGCCACAATGGCAGGCCTCCTCACATTCGACAGTGGGCTTACATCATTGACCTCTGATCAGATGATTCCACGGATGTTCGACTTCAGCTCATCCATTCACATTCGTTGGAATGTACTAAAGTACCTTGGGAATCATTGACATTAATGGTGATCTCCTTCGCGCTTGTTAACGGTTTACATCATTGACCGATAATCAAGTGGTTTCTGTCATGTTCGACATCAGGACATTTATTCACATGGTTAGATTCGTACTACATCGGGATCGGTAAGAAGACCCTGGGTTGAGTGATCACTCTGATATGTACTTTGCCCAGGTTGCGACGGAGTTTCTCTTGAACGATGACACATATACTGTTACATAGATCCACTTTGTATTGGTCGTGGATATGTCTTTTCATCTCGTAGATCCACTGTGTATTCTTCGTGGCTACGATTAGTTCATGTCATAGGAGTATAGATCCACAGTGTATATTCGGTGGCCATACCTTTTGTCAACACAATTATGGATCCACAATGTATTTTATGGTGGCCATATCTTGCAAGTCTTGATCACCCAAGCATAGGTATGCTTGCCTTGGGTTTTGAAACATGTCATAATATTTGTTGGATGTTTATGTGTAGCTTCTGTCAGGTTCTCTGCGTCTATACCCTTGCTTGAAAGTATACAAAGCATTTCAGTTATCAGTCCTTATCTTCTAACTTCATACTTTTGGGGGCAGTCTGTTACACATCAAATTTACTCACTTCGATGGTGTCGCAAGTGTCGTCATCACAACTGTCGCAAGTGTCACATATTGTTCACAAGTGTCGCATGTTGATTCACAAGTGTCGCAAATGTCAAGAAAGAATACTTCCATGATGACGACACTAAGGAGACACTTACAATACCTCAAACACCTGATTTGGAGGAAGAGGGATGGTTAACTGAAGTCAAGAACCTTTTGCCATCTGAAAACACTGAAAAAACTAGGTTTTTGGAGGGGAGTGCTCCCCTATACCTCTCCTGGGAGTGCTGGCGCCCCCCCTCACACTTATAGGGAGCGCTATAAAGCTCCATTGGCCCTTTTAAGGGAGCGCTGGCACCCCCCTTAAGCCTAGCAGGGAGCGCTACAACGACTTGATACCCCTTTTGAGGGAGCGCTGTCTAATCTGGGCAGTGGTTAAGTGGTTGAGATGAATAGGGGGAGAATCCATTCATTCTTGGGGGTCAGTTGAGTTCGAATCCTCAATCAAGCCATGATCTTAGGGCAGATCCTTAACTAAAGGAGGCAAATCCTCAAATTCCCCAAGGATATCTCAAGTGGTTATAGCCTCTCCAAACCTATATAAGAAAGCTTTCTCATGGTGAAAGGGGGATGGAAATGGAGAATTACACCAGACTTATGATCTCATAAGTGGTGCTAGAACCGAGGTGATTTGAAAGCAAGAGACCTATGATCTCATAGGAAACACATGATGAAGCTATCGTTGTTCTAATCGTGGATCTTTTGAGCAAGGGATAGACAAGGAGGACTTGACGGGACTGCTGCAACCCATCTACAGCTATAAGCAATGTTTTGTCCTCATTAATATGATTTGCTTGGCCTTTTTCTTTCTAATTCGTGTTCAATCTCACATGGATTTGTCTCTTTAGTAGATAGATCTATTTAGGGCTAACCTTGAAAGAGTAGGAAGTGGTCGTACTTTGTTTGTCTACAGGATTCATCGAGGAGTGAAAGATTGAAGCTCAACTCGGAGCGTGTAGGGACAAACGTCGATTAAAGGTACTTCTCTTCTCCTTCCTTCTCACACAATAGTACACCTAGATATAAAAGGAAGTCAGTGACCATGATAAGCACTTTCTGTCTTAGAGTTAAGAGTCTAGCTCTTTCAGGAGATCTACCTGTCCGCAAGAAGATTTTCCTACAACAGTTAGGATTTTGATGCCTCAAACCTTGCATGATGTCATCCAGAAGGCCCTCACATTAGAGGAGGAGCTTATTAGTGGGGGTCAGACCAGGACTCCAGTGAGACCAGCAGGGCAAGGTCCATCTGGAGCACAGCGGCATCAAACACCAGCCAGACATATGCCGGGATATCGTGGCTTCCAGAGGAGATCCACTTTCACTACACCTCATCGACCGACGCATTAGCAGCAGACACCTTATCGAGAACCACAGCATTAGCAGCAGTGTCGCCTGCAGCAGCAACAGTTTAGGCCTATTCAGCAAAACAGACCAGTATTCCAGGCCGGTGGGCCATCATCCTCTACTTCGGGTACCAGGACTACTGGGCCGAAGAAGGGGTGTTGGACATGTGGGGAGCCACACTACCAGCATGACTGTGCTGTGGAGAGGACCAGAGCATCCGGATCAGCTGGACCCACTACCATGGGAGATATGGGCAAGGCCCATCGGATTCATGCAGCGATGAATAACCACTAGGCAGAGCATCAGTCGACTGTGCTCGAAACGAGAGGTACCATCGCTGACCAGACCCTTAGTATTTTGATAGATCCCAGTGCTACCGAGAGTTTCATTTTTGGTGCAGCGCTAAAAAGGATTAAGGTAAAGGCAGTCGAACAGGATGAGTTTAGCTTCGTAGAGATGGCTTCGGGAGCCAAACAAAAGGTTGGAGGAAATGTTACGGGTTGTATCCTTAACCTGGGAGAGTTTGTTACTAGGGCCAACTTGTACGTCACGATCCTAGGATCTTATGATGTCGTGATTGGTATGGATTGGTTGGAATCGCACGAGGAAATATTCAACTGTAAGACGAAGCGGTTGAGCTTGGTCGATGACAAGGGACAAAGATGTGTGATTGTAGGCCGAAACCATGGAGTTTCCCTGAGGTTCATCTCTTTCTTGCAACTTCGAAAGAGCATGTGCAAGGGGTGCAAGCTTTATGCGATCCTTGCGTTAAACGAAAAGGGGGTAGCAGAAGGTCTAGAACACCTTTTGGTGGTGAGAGAGTTTGCAAACGTATTTCTGGAGGAGTTACCTGGGATGCCGCCAGAGAGGGTATTGGAGTTTACCATAGACCTAAAACCGGGGACTGGACTGATAGCAAGAACTCCTTATCGGATGTCGACCCTGTAGTTACAAGAGTTGAACATGCAACTGAAGGAGTTGTTGGACCTGGGACTGATACGTCCTAGTGTGTCACCGTGGGGTGCACCTGTTATTTTCATACGAAAGAAGGACGGATCGTGGAGGCTTTGCATTGACTACCGTCAACTGAACAAGGCTACGATCAAGAATCAGTATCCATTGTCGAGAATTGATGATCTATTCGATCAAATGAAGGGCACGATGGTGTTCTCCAAGATCGATTTACGATCAGGGTATCACTAGTTATGGATCAAGGAGGATGACGTCCCTAAGACCGCCTTTAAGACGATGTTTGGACATTACGAATTTACTATTTTACTGTTTGGATTGACAAATGCCCCAGGGTTATTTATGAGTTTGATGAACGAGGTGTTCCGCGAGTACTTGGACAAGTTCATCCAAGTGTTCATTGACGATATTTTGATTTACTCTCAGACGATGGAGGAGCATGACGAGCACTTGCGCTTGGTACTACAGTTTTGGCGAGAGAACAAATTGTATGGGAAGTTGTTCAAATTCTCTTTTTATCAATCGAAGATTCACTACTTAGGGCATGTCATCTCCGGCGAAGGAATCGTCGTGGATCCAACCAAGGTCGAGGCTATTATGGAATGGCCTATGCTGACGAATGTCCTAGAAGTGAGTAGCTTCATGGGTTTAGCAGGATACTATCAACGGTTCGTCGAGGGGTTTTCGAAGATAGCAAATCCAATCACAGAATTGCAGAAGAAAAACAAGAAGTTTGTTTGGACTGAGAAATGCGCAGAAGAATTTTGAAGGCTCAAGGATTTGTTGACAAAAACACCGATACTAAAGGTCCCTGACATGGACGCGGACTTCTTAGGCAGAGAATTGATGCAAGACGGACGAGTAATCTCTTACATTTCGAGGAAACTGAAAAGGCATGAGGAGAACTATGCGACACACGATTTGGAGTTGTTAGCCATCATATATGCCTTGAAGGTTTGGAGACACTACCTTGTTGGACGAAAATTTGAACTAAAGACTGACCATTTTGGACTACAACACATATTTACGCAAAGTGACCTGAACGCATGACAATGGCGTTGGTCAGAATTGCTTAGCGAGTAAAATTTCAAGATTACTTACATAAAAGGGACAGTGAACAGGGTGGCGGATGCATTGAGTCGGAGACCACGCATCTTTTCGGTGTTGCCTCTTCAGATGAATCTACGTGAAAATATTCCAACTTTATAGCGTAACGATGACTGGTACAAAGAGGTTGAGGGTTTTATCAGACAAAACACAATGATGGTACCACGATTTGAGGGATTTTCATTTGATAGCGATGGCTTATTAAGGTTTAAAAGTTGGATCTACGTACTGCCAAACGATGAGTTGAGGATGTTGATCCTATGCGAGGCTCATAGAGCAGTATACATGGCTCATCCGGGAGTCACGAAGATGAGGGCAGACCTTAAACCCTTATTCTTATGGAAGGGAATGAAGGTAGACATAGTCAACTATGTGGCTAGATGTCTAGAATGTCAGCAGGTAAAAGATGAATATAGACGCCCAGTAGGATTACTACAACCACATGCTATTCCAGAATCAAAATGGGAGGTTATTTCGATGGATTTTATTGTTGGATTGCCATTGACGGCAAGGAGACATGACTCGATTTTCATAGTAGTAGACACTCTGATGAAGAGTGCTCACTTTATTCCTGTGCATACGACGTATCAGGCACCTGACATAGCTATAGTTTTCATCAGTGATATTGTGAGGCTACATGGCGTGCCTAAGAGGATTATATCCGATCGAGGATCGGTGTTTACGGGACGATTTTGGACGAGTTTCCAAGAGGTCTTGGAAACCCAACTTAACTTTAGTAAGAGGTATCACCCGGAGATTGATGGGCAGACCGAACGAATGAACAAAACCTTGGAGGACATGTTGCGCATGTACCTAATGGACCAACAAAAGAATTGGGAAGAATTCTTGCCACTAGTGGAGTTCGCTTACAACAACAGTTACCAGAGCACCATTAAGATGGCGCCTTTCGAGTTTCTTTATGGGCGACCGTGTCAGACGCCTTTGAGTTGGGATCAACTTGAGGATAGGGTCCTAGTGGGACCAGAGGCGATCCAAGAAATGGAAGAGAAAATGCAAACAATAAGACAAAGGATTAAAGAAGCGCAAGATCGACAGAAGAGTTATGTTGATGCGCACCGTGTCGACCATAGTTATGAGGTCGGTGATCGAGTCTTCTTGCGGGTTAAACTACATAAAAGTTCGATCAAGTTTGGGAAGGGAGCTAAACTCTCTCCTAGGTTTGTGGGACCTTTATAGATTGTGGAGAGAAAGGGGCCCATGGCCTATCGACTAGACTTGCTTGATTCTTTGAGGTGTATGCATGATTTTTTTCATGTATCTATTTTGAGACATTATATTAGTGATCCTACACATGTTATTGACATGAGTTCCTTGCAGGTATCAGACGAGGGAGCGCTCACGGCTGAGCTAGTCCGCATCTTGGATCATCGCGTTTGAAAGCTATGACTTTGAAGGATAGATCAAGTCAAGGTCCAATGGGACAATTATAGTCCACACTCGACGACCTGGGAGGACGCATATGATATGTGCCAGCAGTTTCCATTTTTGTTTGATAGATAGACATATGATATACTTTATTTCGGAAATTATACTGTGAAACTTCGGGACGAAGTTTATACCAAGAGGGGGTGTATGTAAGATCCTGCTCTGGCACACTGAGTGAACTTATTCTTTGAGGACACTTGCTCGCAAGTGATCCAGATTATTATGCTATTAAAACTTTTGATTTTGATTATGAGGCGTTATGGGTTGATGACATGTTGTTTTATTGCATTGACATAGACAAGTGCTATTGATTCGATTTACGGAGTGAGCAGGCTTTTGGACCTAGAGGTTGTCGAGGCATCGATGGAACCCCTTGGACTCTGGATCGAGTCAGGGAGTGATACCATTGGGGTTTGATTGTTTTTACTATGATATTAGCGCATCTGATTGGATGATTTGACATGGATATATTCTGACATGATTTGTTGATGATGCAGGATGACGATAGCTTGACGACCAGACTCACATATGGAATAAAGGGATCACGCATGACTACCAGAGATGTTGAGCGAGAGGTGTGGACAAAATCCCTGCCACAACCTACTAGCACTCTCGTTGTAGCTCAAACTGTAGGTTAACGACTACCTAGTTCAAGAGGACCCACGATGCCATGAGGGCAGACTGCGACAGTCGTTCACGATGATTCTAAGGGGCGTGCAATAAGGTGGGGGCCTTATTCCTTAGAGGCCCTTAGTCTCCCACAAGTTCACCTGGCGGAGTGTTGACTCTAGGGGTTATTGATGTCTACCAAATCAGTCAAGAGGCGAGTGGCACCCTTGGAGCACGTAGTGCGTCCTGAAGTGCATGTTGCGCAAAGTAACATATGAGGCAAGTGACACCCTTGGATCACCTAGTGCATCCTGAAGGGCACGTTGCGCTGTTGATGATAGAGGGATGAACCTAGATGGCCCTAAGACGATTAACATGTTAAGTAATTTTTAAAAACCAATTTCTCTAATTAAATGTCGCCCAGTACGAAATTTAAGGCCTAAGTCTAAATTACGCTAGTGGTAAAATTTTGTCTTCTCTAAAAAAAAAAATAGTAATAAAAATAATAAAAAAAATAAAAATAACTTAAATAATAATTTTGACCTTCGTTAAATCTTGTAACATGAAGGGAGTAAGAAATTAAGTTATTCATAAAAATAAAATCTGTGGTAATAAATGTAAAAAGGGGAATTAATTATTTTATCTTTTAATTTAAAAAAAAAATACTAATTCAATGATAAAAGGGAAAAGGGGTTAAATTCTAGACCTTCCTTTTTGAGTTCTAATTAAAAAGGAGAAAGAGAGAAATTAAAAAAAAAAATTAGGAAACTAGGGAAAAGAGGTAACATAAAAAGGGAAAAAGGGGAACTTAAGGGGAAAAGCGGAAAGTCAACTTAGTAAAGAATCCACCATTTAAGAGCCTTCTAATTTTAGACTGAATTAACAACTTCATAATAGGGAAAGCCTTTAAAACCTGTAAGGGAATTTGGGGACACCTAGGAGTGATTCTAGGAGTAACTCTAGGTGGGTGAGGGAACTAAGATAATTAATTAATTAAAGAAATTAAATAATGGAGGAATGTAGGGGATGGGTGACACTTGTACGGAGAAGAAATTTTAGGAATTTATTTTTAAAATTTTTAATTTAATGAGATTCTAGGAAAGAGGGGAAGCTCGAAACTCTATAAAATGAAGGAAGGAGAAGGAGGAAGGGGATCTTCTGTTTTCATAACGTTATGCTGCAGAAATTCCTGCTTGACTGATTTACTTGTGGGAGTTGGGATACCCAGCTCGTAGAGGAGTGGTAGCTCGGCCTTGCGAGGCGAGCTGGGAGCTAGACGAGATCTCTAGATAGTGTGTGTGGCCCCTTTGAGGCTCGGGGGGCTAAAGGGGAAGAAGAGTACCCCTAGCATTGGTTGGGAGGTACCGGTGAAGTCTCGACGGTCGGCGAGAGGGAGTTTCATGGAGCGCGCGAACGCCACTCGAAGTGGGCGAACAGGCAACGATACACTTTATTCGTTTGAATGGTAGAATGTTGTAGGTTTTATGATTGGATCTGCATGTTGATTATGTAAGTAGATTAGATGTTTAGATTGATAGCTAAAATTTTCTTAGCCTAGCTCTTTGGTTGTCGTCTCCTATGGCCTTGTTTTCCCGCATGTCGTGACCGCTTGGTGTGTTGATTTTGACCTTGAGGTTGTTTATCCTTCGTCCCTAGCTCACCAGTCCTCGCCTGAGCAGTCAGTCAGGAGCCTGATCTACGGTCGTCACCTTAGCATTAAAAGACCTATGGATCTCAACGCCCTGCTTTCCTATGCGAGGAT
Organism: Picea engelmannii; assembly: GCA_009831015.1. Taxonomy (NCBI): domain Eukaryota; kingdom Viridiplantae; phylum Streptophyta; class Pinopsida; order Pinales; family Pinaceae; genus Picea; species Picea engelmannii. The sequence continues at coordinate 1,271,135 of ML780578.1, forward strand.
GATGAAGCGAAGGATGAACCCATCTGCCATCTACCTCAGTTGTTGTCCTTGGCTGATTGATGGCCATTGCACCTTCTAGTGTGAGTAATTTCTTCCTTTGTTATCCTTCCTATCCCTTAAATTTCTTACCTTTCATTCTGACCCTGCTGGCCATCGATTTTCCTTGCTTGAATTGGCTTCAAGACAGATTTTGCCCTGTGTTTTCCATACATCTAGCATGCGCTTATCTCTGCATTTCTATGTGTTTATCTCGACGCTTATTCTTTGTGCCTTCTTGCGACTGAAATGACCCCTACGTGTAGATAGGATCTCTGCAGGTTAGATAATCTACAAGCCTGGACTTGACTGAGCATGGACTGCATTTTTTTTTCTGTGTGTTAGATGCGTTTATTTACTGGGTCTTAGCAGCGATTGACACTGTATTCGTGCTTTTACTGATGTGTGTAATGCGTCCATGAAAAGGTGTTTCATTTGGTAGTTATAATTTAATAGTATTGGACCTTATTTGGTTGATTTATGGTACTGCATTTTATTTTGGGGAATGCCTTTGCCATTCGTAGCCACCGGTAACTTTCTGCATTTACTGTCAGTTTTGGCTTACACAGAAGCTAGTAACTTGTCCTTCCTTTTTAGCTCAAGAATTACACTTCTCGGGGTAAATTGTCTCAATTATCCACAAGTTCCATCCCTTCTTTAGCAGAGAGGCTCACCAGCAACGATTCAGTGAATCACTCCTTCCCTTGCCATGAGTTAGAGCAGGAAAACAATTCCTTTAATCCTAAGCAAGCATTTTTACTACATTCACTCTTCTGGCATATTATGCTCCTTACCTTCAAGATGTCACCCAAGCTACTGTAACGGTAGGTGAGGATCTTAGCGCCGTATCTTCCAGAAAATTGGAGCTCCACTTTATCAAGTTCTAGGTCCCCGTGAATTTAAGGTAGGACATGCCATATCCAGTCAATTTTTAGGTGGCTCTACGACTTTAGGAAAAAGAATATGTATAATAAAAATAAAAACGAAAAGAAGAATGCAACTTGCTCTTTGTGTTTGGGTTTTCTTGCTTTGTGGTATCGCCGTAACTATGTGTGGACTGGGCTGGCGTTTCCTGAGTCTACCTAATTTCCTGACTGTGATTTTTAGTCCTTCTGTGTGTGTTTGTACAACGACTGACATTGTCATTTCGACGATTGTTGCTTCTAACCGGACGATGTCACCCTCCTAAGGAATGTGTTGCATTCATTTTGGTCCTGCGTTTATGAAGGAATTCTATCGCCGAACTTATTGCTTACATTTTTACTTAATGAGTTCCGCTGCATGTTTTTACTGCTCTGACGATTTTACCCTTTTTATACTTCTCTCGATGCCTATGTGCCTGCCATATGCAATGGATCTGCACTGACTGTCTGAATCACCTTGGGTCTGCGTGGTCGCCCTCTCTAAGAGAGCGTTGTCATTTATTAATGGCCTGCATTTAACTTGACAAAGAAGTTTTAATATTGTTTATATATTCCTGAGTTAAACAGTATTAACTTTTGCCTGCGTTATCTGTGGTTGGTGTTTCATTCTCGATTATCTGTGATTGGTGTTATTCCTTTTACCTGTGTTATCTGTGGTTGGTGTTATCATTGTTTTTTTTAACTTTCTGAATAGAACTTCCATTTACCATAGAGTGGAAGCGATTATTATGGTAGAGATGTCAGATTGGGAGCAGAAAATGGCAGTGTGGTTCCTTTGTTGTTTTCTGAAATTCCTGTGTAACAGTGGCGTGGCTAGATTTTATATCAGTTCTTGACCTTATTTTTATATCAGTTCCTGGCTATTTCTATTTTTAACTACTTAATCAGTGGATTACTTACCCTGTGAGATTTCTAACTCAACGTGGAATATCTTATTGTGTTCTGTATAACCCATAGTTTTAATGTTTCATGGCTAAGGCATTTTTATTTTTAATGCATCATATTGAATGTGGTGGTTCATCATTTATATGTTAGTGATTCACTTACACCGTTCAAGAGGATTAGTTGTTGTGAGATTTTAAAGCTCAATTTCCTAAACTTTAAATGAAATCTATTTTGTTATCTTGTTTGGATAAACCTAAATGTAACATTTACCCTTTTAATTAAATTACTATAATGATAGTTATTTAATGTCCAATTTCTCCATCTTTAAACTAAATCTATTTTTGTTAACTTGTTGGTTAAACCCAAATGTAACATTTACATTTTCATTAAGCCTATGTAACATATGTTGCATTCTTTGAAATTAATGGTTTCCTTTTAGTGTGCATGTGGATATGGATATTTCTACACTCAATGTTATGGCCTCAACAACTCTATTTTCAATAGCCTTTAGATATTGTTCATCAATAGTGGCACATTCATTATGAAACAGATAAATCTTCTTTCAGTTGTTTTCTCAAAATAGTTGAATCTTATAGTTAGC
>ML780578.1:1273718-1296114 GCA_009831015.1 Picea engelmannii
TATTTAGATTATTCTATGGTTCCTATTTAAAATTATTAAAAATATTAAGAATGTTCACATTATTAAACTATTTTACTTGATATTGATGAAATAATAATTAGCACAATCACAATTACCACATTAGTAAATCTGGTTGATATAAGATAATAGGCCCTATTAGTTTCTAAAGGTGAGAAGTGGATCTTATCCTTGCTACATTCATTTAAAAATGTTAGCTACAGTGGAATTTAATTAATGATTAATCCCACGCCTTGAAGTAAAGTAGATGACTACCATTGCACCTTGAATTAAAATAAATTACATTGTGCATGAACTTATGTCGTTTTATGATGGATTTAGTTATCAATTCTCTTGCACCGTGGAATTTATGTGATGCGTGATTGATTCATAGAAGTGCAACGATCGTCATTGATGTTTGTTGATTTAGCATATTTAGTTTTTGTCTTGATTGTGTTAGTGGGATGTAGACACCTCCTTGTTCCTCAGAACAGTCACCAGCCCTGAGACCTTAAATGGTCAAAATCGATGGGAACCTGGGCTTGAGCGTTGCTTATGTGTCCTAGAGGTCATAACCAATGCAGGATAGGATGGGCGGGTAGTCATTCTTATTCTTGTTAGGTCATCATGTTGTTGTTGTGTGAGTCGCTTGCATGGTGTTTGTCATCGTGTTGCGTTGTTGAGTATAATGTCATGCTTACCTTCCTACACACACACAAAAAAAAAAAAATTGCACTTGTTATGTGAGGCTTGATGTTGTGACGAAACGGGAGTTTCGTTACAATAGGATTATAGTGGACTAGAACATTGGTGACATGAAAATGTGATAGAATTAAGGTGACATCACCAATAATAAGGATTTCTTTCTAGTTGAAAAGGAATTTTTTTACAACTATTACTACGCATCTACTCACATTGTTTTATAATCGAATATTATGTGGTCTATTTTATTATAATTACATTATTTTCTTGGTGTGTTGTAACCTTCTAAGAGTTCAATTTAAATAAAGATATGTTTTCTATGCATAGTCATATAATCCAATACTATGTTTTCAACACATTTGATGCAAGTTTGAGATGGAATTGGGTCTTGATGTTGAGGCCTCAATATCCCGCCACACTGACTAACTTAGGTTCTAGAGAGAATTGAGACTATGTGTGTGTGTGTGCGCGCACATGTGTATGCATCTTATTAATTTTTCCAAATCCAAGTTACAAAGGTGAATGGTCATCATTTTATAAAACAATAGATAAGGGATGTAACTCTTCACCAACTGAAATACTTCATTCTTGAAGCATTGCTAAATATCAATGCCTTGATATAAGTTTTTCATTCTCCCAGGTAGCTTCATATTATAGAAGGTTCCTCCGTTTGATAAGGTACCCATTGAAACTTTTTGAATGAAGGACTTTGGTTATGACTTCTACAATGTCTTTGGGTTCCAATACTAGCTTCCCTTCTTCATCTGTTGGACTTAGATTTTTCTTCAAACAAGAGACATGGAATCATTGTGTAATATCCCCTTGTCTGGTATATCTAAGGCATAGGATACTTGTCCTACTCTCATATATATCTAGTAAGGATCATCAAACTTTTGTTTAAGTTTATGGGTTTTGTAATTTTTGAATATGTTGTGCTTGTATGGTTGGAGTAACAAGAACACCTATTATCCTACCTTAGATTCACCATTAGTTCCCTTCAAGTTGTCTCATTTATTTATTTAGTTCCTTTCTTGCTTGAGATGCATCCTGAGGGTATGAAGGATTTCATCAAAAGTAACTAGGTAGGTTTTCACCGTAGGTTCTTTAAAATTGGTGACAAAACTACTCTTTTATTAATGGTGGTGGATATCTATATAAGGCTTCAAAGGGAGTCATTTTTTTTGAAGTATGATAAGTTGTGTTATACCAACATTCTATAAGATGTAGACACTTTTCCCACTACCACTGAAAATCATTCACAAAATTCCTTAGACAACCTTCAAGGAATTTATTTATCACTTTGATTTGTCCATCTATTTTGGGATGGTATCAAGTGTTCATGGATAAAGTGGTCGCCACCTAGTTGAACAAGTCCTTCTAAAAGTTGTGGGTAAACTTGGGATCCCTATCAATAATGATAACTTTGGGAAACCAATAAATCCTATAGATATTTTTCACATAACTATCACCAATTCAACTAGATTTATCTTTTGATGATATTCCAATGAAGTGATTGGTGATTAAAAATATGTTATCCTTCCCCTTTAAGGTTTGGAGACCTGTGATAAATTTCATATACACTTTTGTCCATTTTTTTTATCTAAACTATGAAGGGGTTGAAGGAGACCTAGAGATGTAACTAATTCAATATTTTGGATATGACAAGTACCATATTAACCACATATTTCTAAATATGATTCTTCTTTCTTTTTCAAAAGAAATATTGATGAATATTATAGTATGTTTTGAAAAATCCAACATGACCTATAGTTAAAGAATCATGATTTTATTTTAAGACTTGGATTTTGAATTTTGAGGTGTTAGGTCAATATATTCTTCGTATATCATTCTAAGTAAATTTTATGCTCAATGTATCATTGCTTTCATTTTTTTTTGATTAACTTCCTTATTTGTAGACTTTTCGGATACTTGGCTTGCACATTTGAGATCCATTTCGGAAATGAATATTGAAATTGAGCATAATGTGGCATGTCCTTCCTATTTTCTACAAGTATGAATATGGTTGAATATGGACTCTTTCTTTGGATTATAGCACCACAATCCAATAATTCTTAACTAGATGTTCAATTTATGTTTTGTGCCTATGAAACTACGTGTAATATTTTCTTCTAATCGAGGTTGATTCACGGATCAATTCTATTATATGATCTATGGATCATTCTAGGGAAGAACTTGAAATAGGTATTTTAAAATGGTACCATATTTTCCAAGAATATTATATAGTCCTTTTGGATTATATATTATATATTTAATTAGAGCCTCCTTCCATTGAACAAAAAGGTAAAATATAATCTTGGGATCCTTTATTAATAATTTTCTCCATTTTATTTCAGGATATTATTTGGGGGTGATGAGCTCTCAATTCGATGAAACTTGTATTTTTTTTCTATTTTAAAAAAGATTAAAAATTGTTTTTATAAATTTAACTACATTGTATTAATTAGGTAAAATATAATCTTGGGATCCTTTATTAATAATTTTCTCCATTTTATTTCAGGATATTATTTGGGGGTGATGAGCTCTCAATTCGATGAAACTTGTATTTTTTTTCTATTTTAAAAAAGATTAAAAATTGTTTTTATAAATTTAACTACATTGTATTAATTATGGTCAACCATAGTGCTTGTAATACTATGTCTACTCCGCTGATTACTAGGGCATGCCCATGACACTTTAATTGGTAATCATTAAATAAAATTCTACCTCTCACATGAAAATCAAAAGTAGGATACAAAAAATATTTAATTATTTTCTACTCTAACATTAATTTAATTATGCAAATAATCATTGTTTATAAGTATCACTATTTTTTCTTCTTAATGTAACCATAAGCTTTAAGATTCTATTTTTTCTTCTTAATGTAACCATAAGACTTAAGATTTTGGGATTGAGAAATATCCATCATTGTGATAAGAGAGAGTGCTAGGATGGTATTGTGCTTATAAGTTTTTTATGGATTTTGGATTTTGCATTTGAATATTTTAATTTTATATTAGATCGAGATAAACCACCTATTCCTAGCTTTTTTATTTCTATCACTACTAAGTATTTCACATAGATACGTTTTTTCCTTTCATTTTTTCCTTGGACTTCAATTAGGTTCATGACATTTAAAACACCAAATTTTGTGATTGTTTAAATTAGATGGAAGACTACTTCTGTTAGAGGGAATATACTTTGATCTTGGTTTTTCAGAGTGGAACCAAAGATCTCACTGATAAGTCATCAATTTTTATTTGACAATTTTGTCTTTTAACTATGCTTACTCTACATCTTCAATATGTATCAATTTGAGGTTTCTTATTTTTTTCTTCCAATACTAATATGGTGATTTGTAGGAAATGATCATATGATAAGTTAGGAACACAAGTACCCAAGACATGTAAATCATTGGAAAATTCATCCACTAAACTAAACTATTGCAATCAAGTGAGTTTGGAAAAGACTTTATTTTTTTCAATAATTTTTTATATTTTTAAAAAGTGTTTTTTTGAATGTATCCCAATTTCTTTTTTGGGTTTTTGCTTTCCACCAAAAAAACTAATTAGACACCAATTTCTGTAGGTACAGTGACTTGAAGTCAATTTTCTTTCATCATTGTAGATTTGGTGCAACTAAAAATAACATTCAAGACTATATTGTTGAATAATTATTTTTGGTGTCTTATAGGTACCGATTTTTAATTTTGATAAGTCTTTTAAATGAACTTCACTTCCCTTAGCCTTATAATTTTATTTTAACTTGACAACAATATGTTGCTAATCAGAATTGCTTTGATTGAAACATTGTTTGATCTTTTTCTTGTCTTGGACAATTACAAAGTCTATTGTAGTTGTATAATATCTCTCCTTACAAGTTTGATTTTCATATGCTTTTCCTATTTATGAATTCTCTTGTAGATTCTATATTCGTTTGGATTTAACTTTCTTAAAAAGTGCTACACAACTTTATTTATGGTTTTTGAATCTATTTTGCATCATTAAGTGAAATGTGATTGAATTAGGGTTAGAATCGACAATTTTTCTAGGTTCCAAGTTTGGAGTACATTGGAGGCCAACAAACTATTTTCTTGGGTTAAAATATTTTGACGGCCCATAATTTTTGCCAAAACGAGTTAACATATTGAAATAATGTATAAACTAGACCTGCAATGAGATGACATAACTTAATTTGGGCAAAGAAGTGGGTTGAACAAGTCCTAAACTTTTATTTAAAAAATGCTTTTACATATAATTTTGGTTACAAGTAAGGTTGACCTTTGGACTCTTGAAAAAGGTTGTTTATACATTGTTGGGGATAAGTAGTCCAACTCAACTATCCATTTCTAAATATGATTTCCAAAAATGTGTAAACATGTTCTTTTTATTTTCTGTCAAATTAGGATGATCGAACTACATTAATTATCAAGTTTATGAAATTCACGTTGAACAGGGTTGTGTAACAATTAATTGAGAATCTTTTTCTATCCTTCACACACTACACAAATCTATTCTTCAATTAGTTGTGATTAACATGAGGCGTGTCTTCTTGAAAATATGGAAATCAAGTTAATTCCTCATTAAAGGTTGATTGTAAGGTTCCTTCAAATTTGGGATATGATAAGTTGTTGAATGACTTGGCAGACTTGATTTTTAAGATTTACTTGTTGAGCCTGAAAATAATTTGGATTAAGGTTTCTTTTACAAATCCTCTTATCCATAATTGGTACCATCTAATGATTCAATATAATAGCACATCACAAGATTGATGTTGGATCATTTAATTCAAATACCTTAAGATGATAATGATATCTATTGTCCTTTGAAAATAGATAATTAATGCAAGAAGAAAGACACAATTGATTGAGGTCAATTGTTGAAGTTAAAGAAAATGATGAACAAGGAAAGCACATGTTTTGAAATATTGAATTAACTATCAAATTAGTAAGGGAATATGATCATGAGGGGAAACAATTGAATAAACAGATTTATAATATCGATTTCTATGGTTTCCTTCATAATTACATGATGAATATTTTATTATATCTTCTCTTCCATTGATTAGTTAATGAGATGTTATTGAAACAAAAATTGAATAAACAAAGTTATAATATTGATTTCTATGGTTGCCTTCATAACCACATATAATGATATAATGACATGATGAATATTTTATTATATGTTCTCTTATGACATGTTATCATTACTAATGAAGCTAAGGAATTTCATTTTACTTGAAATTGAAGTAATTGTTGAAATTGAAGTAATTGTGAAGAATCAATGTCCAAACAAAACAATTTTAAGAGTTATGTTATCATTACTAGTGAAGCTAAGGCATTTCATTTTACTTGAAATTGAAGTAATTGTGAATAATCAATGTCCAAACAAAACAATTTTAAGAGTTATGAATCATAATGAAGGTTAGATAATGGCATCAACCCTAACCCTAACAAAACAATTTTAAGAGTTATGAATCATAATGAAGGTTAGATAATGACATCAACCCTAACCCTAACATGATATGTGGGTTAAGGGATTAATAATATGAATAATTATTAAGGTCCTCAAATGCACTCACTTTTCTTGCATAAACGGTTACAAGCATCTTTATTGAGTTAAGGAATGCTAAGAGTATCTTATGTAACCATATCGTGAGGAGTCCCCTGAATGGTTTCATTGAACTAAAAAAATATGCAAAAGTATAGGATAAGAAAATAATTATGATTAAAGATCACGAACTTTGAAGTGACTAAACGAGACGCGACTAGACTTAACCATTGTTGAATGTGTGTGCATGTTACATTTCTCGAATATTCCTTACATTTTACTATTTTAATATCATAGAGTTTTTGGGATGTTTATTGGTGTTGTTTCCATAAACGCTAGTTTAATATCATCGAGTTTTTGGGATGTTTGTTGGTGTTGTTTCCATAAATGAGTTTTCTTCTTGAAAATCTTAGTGACATGGGATCAATGAAAAGTGAAGAAACTTCAATTCTAATTGATATATGAATAAGACAAAAATAACAATTATTTTAACGTTTTTGATATTGTGTATTTGATGAAAATTTAACCTAAATTAATGTTATCAAATCTAAACATGTGTTAGGAAAAAAGTTTGAAAATGGAAAAAAATGGTTATAATAATTAAAAAAAAAYGGTATGAATAAGACAAAAATAACAATTATTTTAACGTTTTTGATATTGTGTATTTGATGAAAATTTAACCTAAATTAATGTTATCAAATCTAAACATGTGTTAGGAAAAAAGTTTGAAAATGGAAAAAAATGGTTATAATAATTAAAAAAAACGGTATGACAACCATGTATAAAAAGGTTTGAAAATGGAAAAAATGGTTATAATAATAAAAAGAAACGATATGACAACCATATATTATAATAGTGGTATATACCAATCCATTCTATATAACTTAACATTATGAAAAAAAATTACTTGAATATAATATTATCATATAAATCATACTCAAGTAAATAAAGTAGTGGACTTGAGCTTATAACTGAGATTCTTTTTTGCAATGTTATAATATGTATTTTGAAATTGTTTGGCATTGTATTATTTTTAAAGTTCTTTTACTCGATAATTTGCACTATCTTGGTGTTGAAATTGATGCATCAAATCGATTTTGTTTCTATATTGCTTCTTAAATCAATGCTTTAAATCATTTTGTAGTGTATCATCATTGAAATCAGTGCACCTTTTTTTTGTTATATGATTTCTAAAATGCATGCAACTATTAAATTGCTCTTAGGCATATTTCACACAAAACATTTATTGTATCAGTGATAAAATTAATGACTATATCATCACTTAAATTAATACATTTGAACAATTTCCTCTTTTTTATAAGAAAAATTCCATTTTTGAAACTCAGTTTCTATTTTCTAATCTACAACTTCTTACTAATAGAGTTACCATTACCTATATAGATATTTTTGTTTTTTTATTACTTTGAGTAATTAGGTTATTTTCTTGAGAAATGAATTCAAATCCTAAGTAATGAAAGACTATCTTTCCTTAATAAGAAACAATGGATTCTTTCTTTATTTTTTACTCATTTCAATTATATAACTCTCCTTGGAGACTCCAATGAAGTAGTCATAATTTCCAAAATGTCTATATTTTATTGACTTACAATTCACAATACTCCAAAACTTAAAGAATTACAATTTCCAATACAATGTTAAGTAGCTAGATTGCATTTTTAGTTGCTTTAACTTCACATACTAATTTATCACAATGTAGTTTGTTTCCTTAAATTATGGTTGATATGATGGATTCGAGTAAATTAAAATATATATAAAGCAATGTTGTGTTTATTCACTTTTATATAGTTCACTACATGTTTGAAATTATCATCACTAATTTATTGATTTGTTGTAGTTGAATCATTGTATACCTCATTCATTTTTCAATAAAATTTCTAATGTTTTGAGGGGTTCATAATTATGATTTCTAATAAAGTAATCATAATTTTCAAAGGTACATATATTTTAGAATTACAATTCCCAATACTAAATAAAATTTGAAGAATTGTAATTCTCAATCCAAGATTAAGTGACTATATTACAATTTTAGTCACTTCTAGTCAAATAGTGAGACATCCTAATAAATGCACCATGAAATTATAAACTTTGATGATCTTTAAAACACTAACAAGATAAATAATAATTATATTCACTTATATTTCTTTATATTTCAATCGAAGAAAATGTAATTGAAAATAATAATTATATTCACCCATATTTCTTTATATCTCAATCGAAGAAAATGTAATTGCAGCATCACATAAACGTTGAATAATAGTTTCAACGTTTGTCATTTTAGTATCGAAGGTAGTAACTTTCTATTGAAATAAATGCATAATATAATATTTATTCCATTCCTTTGCATCTTGTTTGAATGACTTGAGTTTCTACCTTTAAAAAAATGATCATTTGGAACCCTTGAAACCTTATGTAGGAGGCCAACGACTTTTCGATAAGATACCTAGCCAAGGAAGCTCACATCATTTATAAGTGAAAAAATGTGTTATGTTTCCCATAGTTCACTTAATGATAAATCAACTTTAGGATATGAACTTATTCGAGAAGAATATGCATTCAATGAATAAATTTGCAATGGGATGGTTAAGAGCTAATTACTTACTAATAATTGATAATTGATATTTTTAAGCATTCTTACTAAAGCGTGAGCTGACCTTTCACTTATTCCTTGTGACATGCATTTAGAGGAACGACATTTGTCATATTGAGGGCTTGAATACTCTCACTAGCCGCATCAACTCATTTGCTATCACCTTTTTTTCATCTTAAAGAATAAGAACATTGAATTGTATTATGATAATTCAAGGGTCGTCATTAAAACTATGGCTATATTTTGATAAATAAACCCAATAATGTATCACACCTTTGTTGTTTGATGCATTAATTTAAAACTAAGACTATATTTTGATAAATAAACCCAATAATGTATCACACCTTTCATGTTAGATGCATTAATTTTGTTCATAAAGGAGACATAGATCTGTAATGTTATCTCAATTACTTGATGCACTACTTAGTGTTATCATGAAGTTTGGTGATGTTTTTTCCGATTTAAACATGTATAGGTAGGCTTACTTTATTGAATGCATTTAGTTTTCTAAATCATGAAAACATCTACGTTTTTAAGTGCACGGCCATTTAACCTCTCACATTTTAGGAGAGAACATTCTCGGGATGAGATGGAAGAAACCTGTTAACAATTGAATCTACCTTACATCTACCATTGTATATTGATTGACCACTACGACCATTATTATGGGTTGTAAAAATAATATATCAATCTAAAACCATGGATAGTTGAATGCAAATGGTTGTGCAAATTAATATATTTTATATGTCACCAAACTAACTATATTTATGAATATATTTTATATGTCACCAAACTATTTTTGTAAATACGAAAGAGTTTCATAATATGTGAATGGTAACAATACATAAAGCAAGCAAGATGGATATAAATACATAAAGCAAGATGGATATATAAAATATATATATATATATATATATATATATATATTTTGTTATAATGGAAACCAATTATATGTATCAATTTTTACATGATATGAATCCAATGTGTTTTTTCTCTTATATATATATATATATATATAAAGTCGATCAACGACATGGTTCAAATTTAATAGAACAATATATTCGTTATGAGTTCAATATGTCATTTGTGGGAATTGAATCTCAGTGGGGAGGATAACAATAATTCCTCCCAATCATTTGAGATAAACCCAATTGACAACATATTAATGTATTAATTTTAATTTTTCATATATCCTCACACACAATATTGATTGTATTATTTTTATTATTATTGTTTTAATATATGGTAAGCCTTACCCATGTTAGATTACAACATCTAAGTATACTGATCCATAGAGCTCCCTTGAGTGAAATTAGATATAATATTTTTTTATTTATATACTATTTATTTTGTAGAGCTTAAAATTATGATTAGAATATAAGTTTAAATTTTTGAATTAAATAATATAAGTTTAAATTTTTGAATTAAATAAGAACAACCTTTTGATAATGATGATTTTATTTTCCCAAATAAATAAATATATTTGCATTCAAGGTGAAACTAAATACATTCATCGGATGCATTAGCATAATCAAAATTGATCCCCCGAGTAGAAGAACCTAGAGTAATCTATTTAGCTAGATCTATAAGTATTTCTAACATTTTATTCACTAATGATATTCCCTGTATAGTAAAAGTCTAAAATAGTTCATACCAAAAGTTACAAAGAGAATGACTTAGCAATTAAAGCTAACATATTACACAGTAATTACATTATTAAAAGTCCCGAAGAGTGAATTGACTACTAATAATTACTTGTCCATCATCGAATTCCAATAGTGTTATTTTATTTTCATGTAACAAAGTGCCTTCCTTAGAGATCTTGTTCGTTGTTTGGTTCAATTCCTTGAAGATATGGAAAATAAATCTAAGCAAATAAGCCAGTGATATCATGAGAATGGTTTTCTAGCATCCTTAAATTGAAATTGTGTAGTTGGAAATTGCCAAAAACATGGTTGATGACTGTCCTAGAATCTCCATATACTTGAATAACATCATATCCTTGATGCAATGAGAACTTTAAAAGTAGGAAGAGAGCCACTAAATTACTAAAATTATTAGCACCCCTCTCTACATTTTCTTTAAGATGAAAGAAATGTTGCTTATACACATATAGAACAAAACCACATCCACAGATAGTATACTAGCATGCATCATAAAAAAAGAACCATGGCTTGGACTTGTCCACTATGAGCTCCCCCACAAACCTGGATGGATTTTGAATGGTATAATCCTTATAATATGAGAGTAAACCCAGGGCCTGAGAAGATGTTTTAAAATATGGAACACATCTTTCCTCAAATAAAACTGAGTTACGTGCCAACCAGATACCCCAAAGGAACAAGAAAGGAATTACCCAAAAAGGCCTCATATCTATGTTGGAGAAATATCTAGAGAAACAACCTTCTATAGTATCCCTATTCCATAAGTTTGTGAGGGCCAAGTGACCTTCAAGGTCCCTACAAATATTCTAAGAATAAGTGCAAGACAAAGAAAGATGCACATTCATTTCCTCATCGATCCTACAAAGAAGACAAATACTAGCCCCCTCGTTTATTTTCCCTAATATATCCTAGGTTAGTACCTTATTATTAAGATCGATCCACATTTAATAAAATGTTTTTTGGGGGATATTTGAATTTTCAAATTTTCTTCCACCATAAAGCTTCATCATTTATCCTTGGACCAAATAGGGCCTCATAAAACATATTTCTGATCCAGGAGGATCCCAGTGGCAACCCATCTTGTCCAACTGGCTCAAAATAGTCTTTTGGCAATTTACTAATTTTAGTAGTTTTTCAGTTCCTAAACTTCCGGGGCCATTTTGAGGTTCTAAATGAAGGTTTTTAAGGATCAATGACGTCAATAATTGTCAAAGGCTCTGATTGAGACCCCAACCTGAATCTCATTTATGATACCTTTCCAACAAGCTATCGTGCACCCCAAACGGAGATCATATGCCAAAGTTACGCCCCTGGGAAGTTGATACACCAAACTACCCAAAATGGGGTCCACAAATTGTTGTCTTTTCATCTTCCGAGGTTAAGGTTTTGTATTTTATTTATGATAAAAAAGCCTTTGGAGCCTCATTTTAAAATCATCTTCTTGCGAATGTCAGTAGCCGTCACATATCTTCTCAGAGATAAGTTGCCACCATTCTAGAGAGTCTTTCACTCTGTATTTCTATAGTTTTGTACATTTCGCTCATTAATAGAAATTGCGTTTTATTGTATCTTTGTGTTTATTGTTATATCTATGTTATAAGATATGTTATATTATTGGATATTTTCAATATCTCTGTATATTTCTGTGTTATATCTCCACTCTCATTTCATTCTGAAAATAATCCAGATCTATTTCTCCCCCAAATAAGGTCATCTTGAAGTGGACCAAGAGTAATATGTGACCTATAAAGAGTGGATATGTAGTTATTATAATCAATATCTCACTCAACTGTCAAATTTAAAATGATAGCACTCGACCAACCTTGTTACCGGATGTTGGGTATTGTTGGATTTGACATTGAGTTTAATGAAACTTTACTAATCATTTGAAATGGTAGAGAAATTTTTCGAAAAGAAATATACCTTTGTCACAACCCATTATAACAGTATGTGATCATTATCACCCACTCTGACTTGTGACTCATTTCCATCTTTCCAATATAAGGAGGAGCCAATCACAAAAAAATCCAAGATCAATTATTTCCATTGGTTCAAAACATTCTAGATGTTTTTCCTTTCTCTCATAATCCAATCCATAAATGTACTGAGAGTGATGTAATTTTGAATTAAAATACTTCTCCAGATACTCTCTTTAGTTATCATATTTCACAGTTATTTTTCCGCTAGGAACTATCCAAACATATGCATATCCTTTAGATCCCACCCTCTTAATGCCTTTAGGGATAAAATATTTCTCAAATTTACCTAATGTGTAACCTTATAATCATTTCTACCCTACCACATGAATTTGAAATAGTATTTTCTAATGTTTTCTAAGATCCCTCTTGGGATATGGGATAGATTTTTCCAGTATATAGGAATACCCTCCAACATATACTTTACCAGAACTAAATGATCTCCTCTTGAAATCCATCTGTTGCAACATTGTGTAATTTTTTTTTCTAGCTTCCCGATCAACCAATACCAGTCATTCTTCACATAATTATTAAATTGGTTTCACTTAGAAACCAAGATACTTTAAACCTACATTTATGTTTAAACTCTATAAGGGTAATAGATCATCAACAAGTGCATCAAGTCCATCGTTGAGCTTATATGAATAAAGAATAGATTTAGTCTCATTTAATTCCATTCCCTTACATTTTTTATAAAGGAGAAGAATATCCCAAAAGGAACTAATCTCTCGATCTGAACCAAAATAAAAAAGAAAAACATCATCTATGAACAAAATATGGGTGAGCCTATCCTAGTAGCCAACCCTTATACCTTACCTTGTTCTCCTCCTTCTAGAATAAACCAAAGCTCTATTAATACCATCTACCAAAATAGTAAAACGGTATAGGGTTAGAGGACAACCTTGTCTCAATCCCATAGAGGACCTAAAAAACCAAGAGGTAACACCGTTAGTTAAAATTTCAAAGAAGATATAGGTTACACATTCCACAATCCATTTGACTATATCAATAGAAAAACCAATATGAATTAATAGTAATCTCAAATAGAGCTAGAAGACCCAGTCATGTGCGTTAGACAAATCGAGTTTGAAAAGAATAGTTGTATCATTTAAAAGATTTATAGAATGAGTTCCCTATTGTATTGTACTAATGGATTCATGAATCTTTCTACCCTCTAGGAACGCAAATTGTTTTTCTAAAATTAAATAAGAGAGTAGTGGTTTAAGTCTTACTGCCAACACCTTAAACATGATCTTAGAGAGACAATTGCACAAACAAATGGGTTTGAATTCTTGAAAGGTTTCAGGGAATTACACCTTGCGGATCAGTGAAATAAAATTTGTATTAATGTTTATGGGGACCTTCCCTAACCTTCTAACCTATTCAACCACTTGAGGTAGATGTTCTCCCAATAGTTCAAAGAAATCAAGAAAAAAATTGATTTTCCATCCATCCAAACCCAGACTCTTATCTTTTTTAAAAGTGTACAATACGTATATTAACTCATCCTTTGACATACTTTAACATCCTCTCATTATCCTCACTCTCCTTGGAAATAATGAAATGTCCCTCAATATTTTTCCAATGTTTGCATGAGTAAATTAATCCTCAAACATGCCCTTGGAATGTTGTATTCCTAGATCTTCCAACTCCCTAAAAGCTATCACCTCATTACCCTTGATGTTGGTCATCTCCCATATGGTGTAAATGCTTTTCCTATGGTTAAGAAAAAAATGGAATATTTTTTGGTTTTTGTCTCCAACTTCAATCCAAGTCGATCAACTCTTCATGCGCCAATCCAATTCCTTTTATAACATCAACTTAGATTGCAAAGATTTTATATTCTTGAGGTTATTTAAACCCTCCTCATTGCAATTTCCCCAGTCATTTTCCCAAACCAGGTCCTCCAAATATTTTTCAACCTTGACAATATTTGTGTATTTTTATTAAACATCTCCCCCACCTAGGCTATCACCTTCTCCTTTACAATTTTTATTTATGAAGAGATTGTTAACAGGTTGATGAATCATTATCAAGAGACAAATTGTGCCAATTATCCTTTACAATGGATTGAAATTCCTCCTCCGTAGATCAGTTGGGATTATATTTTAAGGGGAAGGGATAGATTTGAATCCCCTAAAACATATTCTAAACATATGGGGAAGTGATCAGAGGATTTGGTAGTTCCCACATAGGATTTGTAGTTTTCCACCTTTTGAAAGAGAGTATATTGAAACAAGAAATGATCCAATGTCTTTGCAACTACAACATGAATAGATTTGTCATTTAGCCAAGTAGGCCTTAGTTTTATTGGCTTGATATCCACCCAACCAGAAGAATCGAACTATGTTTGAAAAAACTCTACAATCCTATCATCCCTAGAATTGTTCCCTCCAACTTCTCTATTGTTTACAATTGGATTAAGATCACCACCGATAATCGAGTTTTTAGACTTGATGCATTGATACAAAGAAATCCTACTCCAAATCAATTGTGTACCCTCATATAGACCATATATGTTGAGGATGGATAGGGAGTATCCCAAATTCTTATGAAAAACTCTATAAATAAATTTGAAGCAATACACAAATAATTAGTTAAAACTACATTATTATTCCACCTTCCAATGATACCCCTAGAAGAACCCTCCGAATCTAGGGCTAAGAAATCCCCTTCAATATTTTTTTTAGAATAGGGGTCAAATACTCCCCTTTCCCCATTGTTTCTTGTAGTATAAAAAATTCAGGATGTTCTAGGTCAACTAATCTTTTGAGGGATAAACATTTGGCCTATCCCTCTAGGTCTTGAATATTCAAAATATGTTATTCATCGTGAAGTTGCTGACATGGATCATCCTTCTCTAAGGACCCCAATGATTAGATTTTTTTTTCCTTGGTTAATTTCAATCATAGCTTTCTATTGAGCCTATTTGATGGTCGACGACCTGCCAACTCATAGGCTGCCACTTTTGACTACCACATCCAAACCCAAACCCCTCAAAATACTTGGCTCTAGAGATTGTCCTTTCCTGGGACATAGAATATAGATACATACTCCTTTGGATTGGGAGTCATAAGAATAATACTTTGACACACCCATTGACTCCAAATTCTACTACTCATTGAGATCAAGATCATCCAAAAGTTTAATCTAAAAAATTCCATAAAATTTGGAAAATTAAGGTGATTTGGTAATAGTTCTAGTCATAGTAGGTTTGAACCCTTTTATACCCCCCAAAGGATTAACATTTGAGAAGGAATTGGAAGGGGAAGAAAATGACTTACCCAAAACATCTAAGCAACCCTTGCTAGGAACCCTGTTGTCCCTTGGAGTAAGTGTTGTATAAGAGAGTTCCAATGTTGAATTAGATTATATCTTGCTATCCAAATAACTACCCAACTATGGTCAAGTTACGACACTAACGAGGATTTATAGATCCCCAACAAGTAGTATTGTTTCTCCTCCACTCTCCAAATCATCCTATTTCGAAAGATGAATGTCAGTAGATTTATTGTATCCCGTCAATTTCTCCTTCACTAGAACAAAAGCAGACATCCCCCATTCTTTGACAATAGGCCTCATCGAGTAAATGATTTTCCTCCAAACCTTGTTAGTGAATGGTTTTGAGAAATCCTTCAAAACATGTCCATACAAGTGACATCTAGAGCATTGAAAAAGGATCTTAACATAATCCAGGATCTATGTATACCATTCTCTATGAAAAAAAACTCAATAGATTTGAACAACCTATGTTGTTTTCAATATTGATCTGAGCTATAGACCTAAATCCATCATCGATAAAATATTTTCAACCATAAGCGTCTTAGCGTTACCTATGGATTGTAGAGGTTATTCAGTCATAAATTCCATAGGGAGGCTTGGAAGTTTGATCCAAACTGGAGTGCTCACCATTGATTCATTCTTAGCATCAAAGAGGGGATGTCAAGGTTTTATGGACATGTATTATGTGTCCATAAGCCATACCTCCTTTAATGTTGAAACAACATCCTCCTCTGAGAGAAAAATAAATATGAGACAACCTTTGGCTATAGGTATTAAACCTTTACAATATAACAATGAACATATAGATTATTTATGCAACAGTAAGAAAAACAATAGAAATCAGATATAGTACTTATAAATTTACCCGGGAAACCATTAACCAATAAAACTAATAGACGTTTAGAGCCGCACCTCTAACTCTCATTGTATTAACTTCACCATTACAATATATAATATCACACAACATCCAAAACCCTAATACATTGACCCGAATTAGATTCCTTGAGTGTAATTACATTACAATGGGACAAAAAACACCAAAAACAGGTAAAGAAATGACCAAAACACAACCCAAAATATTTTTCTCGAGAGCATACACCTGAACCCCTAATCAGGGGGATCGAAAGGGAGCCCCTTTTTCCCATTCCAATGTACAATAGATGGCCTAATTGTTGAGATTTGGGTACCTTGGAAAGTGGTCCCCTTGTGTTTGTGATCCTCTAAACACAAGATGAAAATACTTTGTACCATGTACCATGTACTTTGTGTCTAATTTCACTTTGACTTAGGAGATTTAAGTCAAAAGTGAAATTTGGTCATTTAAGCCTAAAATGACTATTAATTCACTTTGTGGGTGAATTGAGGGACATAAACTGAAACTATGGAAAGTTAAGTAAAGTGGGTTTTGAGCTGAGACTCTTTTGAGATGATCCCAACCATTGATTAGGGATGAGATGAGATGATCTCATCCACAAATACTTTAGGTTTCCTTATGCTTCCTTAAGGAGAGCGCAAGGGAAAAGGAGAGGCTCATTATTCCTTGTTATGTTCATCAAGAGAGTTGGGAGAGGAGAATGAGGATGAGGCTGGAATCATTGAGTGAGTAAAGTTTGGTCACCCCCATTCATGGAGATATCCAGGAGGCTTATTCCTTCATTTATTTTTAGAGCTTGTTCTTGCTAGGAGGAGGGTGCACAACTAGCAGGGAGGACTTGCAGAGGTCATTTTGCTTTGAGGACAGTTTCATTGGAGAGCTACAACACAGATTCAGAGTACTGTGGGAGGGTTTCTCCATCATAGATTCCAATTGGCAAAGAGATTCAGTTCAATGATTTTGGAAACTTGTGAGGAGGGTGCACCATCCTAGGGTGCATCTCTACCATTTGGTCTTGTGTTTCATCTTGGTTCAAATTGTTATTGTATCAGGTTCATCTGTTTATTGTACTCATTGTATTCCACATTCTATTCTCCACATTCATACACTCAGATTCCAAACTAGTTTTCCCCAGGGGTTTTTATCTAGGGTCATGTTGACCAAAAATACATGTGTTCATTTTGATGTATTCTAGTGTTTAGAACATCATTATTTCATCTCTAAAATATATTTAGGCGTGTTATATAGCTTATGGTATGCATGTGCTAACATCTTGTGACAAAAAATACATGCTAGAGCACCTTAATGGTCTATGTAACCGTAACAAAACAAAAAAAAAGTTACTGAACAATTTGTTGTTATAAAACAACAACAAACCATTGTTTGACAGTTGAAAGTTAGAGCCAACTTGAGGTCAAAGAAAAACCTATTTGGCAGCTTGTTAGAACCTGGAAAATCTTCATGGTAGCAGAGCTTGGTGGATGATTTTTGTTGAGTTTTGGACAACATCTTGGTGGACTGTTTTAGACATCTTTTGGCAGATTTTGTGGAAAACCATTGACTGAGTTTAGTGGCATCTTGTTTGTATAATTTTGTGGAGAGTTGTGGAGCAGTTTGTGGACATTTTGTGAGTCTCTTTTCACACCTACGTGCTAGGAGTGAGGTGGATTTTTCACGACCTCTTTTCACACCTATATTGCTAGGAGTGAGGTCGGTGTTCATTTGCCTCTTTTCACACATGTGTTGATAGGAGTGAGGAAATGTTCCTTTGCAGTTGTAGCATCAGTTTGAGTGCAATCGAAAGTGATGTAAACATCTCATATGTGTGTGGAGGATAGGCTAGTTGGAGCTAGCAACTAGTCTCCTTGGAAGGCCAGGATTGTCTTTGTCTTGGAGGACCTCGAACTATGGGATATAGTTCAGGTGGTTGTTCATGTTCCTCCTGCTACTGCTCCCGTCTTGTTAGCAAAGTTTAGGAAGAGGAACAACAAGGAAAAGAGGACGATATGTGATGTAGTGTGGGATCACATCGTTCCCCACTTGACTAGGAAAGCCTATGCATTTGAGATGTGAGAATCTCTATGCAAGATTTATGAGATATCTAACCAGAACCGGAAGATGTTTCTATATGATTGACTCAGGGGAATTTGTATGCTCTAGGATGAGTCGATTACTTCTTTATTTGGTCAATACACCTAGATCAAAGATGAACTTGGAGCCATTGAAGAGGTAGTGGACCCAAACTCTATGGTGAGGACAACCTTAAACAACTTCACCAAACCATGGGGTCCATTGGTTCGTGGCATTGTTTCCAGGGAGATCATTCCCACTTGGGAGAGATTGTGGGATGATTTTGCTCAGGACGATACTAGACTTATATCAGAGACTTATGGACAGCAACAGGCATTGCAGGGTGATGAGGACCTTGATCTTTGGACAAAGGGAAAGAAGAAGAACTACAAGGGAGTTCGACAGGGTCCCAAGTTTGGGGCCCCGACACAGGGAGAGAGTAATGGTGGGAAAAAGAAAGACATGAGCACAATGAGATGCTTTTTTTGTAGAGAGATGGGTCACTATGCAGGACAATGTCCCAAGAAGAAGAAGCAACATGATGATTCAACAGTGAGAGCAAAGGAGCTTGAGTTTGATGCACAATTTGCGAGAGAGTGTGCATTTGCTATTTCTTTGTCATTTGTTACATTATCTAGGTGGGGAGATAGAGTTGAGGAGGACCTATTGACTCATAGTAGTGATTCAGAGGGAGCTCATACTCAGTTTTCATGGACACCATCATCAGGGGTGACTGGTCCACTCGGGACAGATTCAGTTTCAGAGATGCCGAGGTAGAGGGTTGGTGTAGGGGCTTCAGAGCATCAGAGATTGATGAGGAGGAGGAGCATGGCACCAAATAGGCTTGAGCCTCACTTGGCTATGAAGACGAGAAGATTAGATTTTGGTTCCACTTCAGGTGGAAGTTACTTGGTGATAGGCCAAGTTGAGGATCTTGGTGAGATGTTGAGATCCATGTACTCATGGTGCGATACCAAGAGGGGGAGACTCTTGGTGAGATGCCAAGAGTAGTTACCGTTGGCGAGATGCTAGGAGGTAGAAATCCTTGGTGGGAGACCAAGGTTGAGATCTTTGGTTTGATACTAAGATCTAAGTGATCTTGGATGGGTGGAGAGACACATCCATCTATAGATCACGCAGATTGAGCATATCTGTGTCAGAGACTAATTTCATCGATCAAGGTACAACTATACTCACCAAGTATTTTCTAGTAGGCAATCATCTCCACTATAGGGATGATATTGGTGGTGAAGAGCACTTTCCTCGGTAAGAGGGAGTGTTGAGATTTGGGTACCTTCAAAAGTGGTCCCCTTGTGTTTGTGAGCCTCTAAAAACAAGAGTGAAATACTTTGTACCATGTACCATGTATTTTATGTCTAATTTCACTTTGACTTAGGAGATTTAAGTCAAAAGTGAAATTTGGTCATTTAAGCCTAAAATGACTATTAATTCACTTTGTGGGTGAATTAGGACATAAAGTGAAACTATGGAAACTTAAGTAAAGTGGGTTTTGAGTTGAGATTATTTTGAGATGATCTCAACCATTGATTAGGGATCAGATGAGATGATCTCCTCCACACATACTTTAGGTTTCCTTACGCTTCCTTAAGGAGGGCGCAAGGGAAAAGGAGAGGCTCATTATTCCTTGTTATGTTCACCAAGAGAGTTGGGAGAGGAGCATGAGGATGAGGTTGGAGGCATTGAGTGAGGAAAGCTTGAGTGCTCCCATTCATGGAGGTATCCAGGAGGCTTATTCCTTCATTTATTTATGGAGCTTGTTCTTGCTAGGAGGAGGGCACACAACTAGCAGGGAGTACTTACAGAGGTCAGTTTGCTTTGAGGACAATTGTAGTGGAGAGATACAACATAGATTCAGAGTATTGTGGAAGGGTCTCTCCATTAGAGCTCCGAGTTGGCAGCGAGCTTCAGTTTAGTGGTTTTGGAAACTTGTGAGGAAGGCAGATCTCTACCATTTGGGCTTGTGTTTCATCTTGGTTCAAGATGCTATTGTATCAGGTTCATCTGTTTATTGTACTTTTTGTATTCCACCTTCTATTCTCCACATTTATACACTCAGATTCCAAACTAGTTTTCCCCAGGGGGCTTTATCCGGGGTCATGTTGAACAAAAATACTTGTGTTCATTTTCATGTATGCTAGTGTTTAGAACAAAATTATTTCAGCTCTAAAAGATCTTTAGGCGTGTCATATAGCTTATGGTATGCATGTGTTAACATCTTGTGGCAAAAACTACATGCTAGAGCACCTTAATGGCCTATGTAACCGTAACAAAACAACAAAGAAGTTATTGAACAATTTGTTGTTATAAAACAACAGAAAACCCTTTTTTGACAGTTGAAACTTAGAGCCAACTTGAGGTCAAAGACAGACCTAGTTGGCATCTTGTTAGAACCTAGAAAATCTTCACTAATCATGTAAATAATATAACACATACCCAACACTAGATAAAAGGCGAGTCGCACGAATATAGCCAAGACCAGATCCCCACTACCCTTCCATCCATTGTAGTACGCAGTCCATATCGAATCACTTACACAGGAATTTATCAACCAAAGTATGTCTAGACAAACACATAATTTGATCCATTGAAAATTCCTCTCCCACTACTTAGGTGACCTCCCCACCGCCATTCTTGGTAATCCTTTGTTTCTTCTTCTTGTCATGCCCAACAACACTATCATCCCTCCCTCCCTGAAAAATGTTATATTCTAACCTAAGACTCTATTAAGAAAAAAACCCACATCCTTCATGTATACATACAATATTGACCCTTGAGCTCCAACTTTGTCAATAAGGTTAGCATTTGGAGACTTCAAACAAGTAGGAGGATCAAATTGTCTTGGTTTATCTGCTAACAGTGAAGGTGGATCTTCCACAAAAGTTACACCTGAAGACATGTAGTCATAAGGGGGTTCCATAGTACTCGCCCTATATTTACCTAATCCTAACAAAGAGCCCTCAGTCATAAACTCCCCTGTGCCATGGATAAGTGAGTTGGAGGAAACTCTACACATCCTGAAACTGAGATCTGGTGAGGTGACCTCATCACTTTCCTACGAGAAGGACAGTCTCTCCACTAGCGGGGCAATGCTTGGGAGAGAGCATAATATTTCATCTTTTGATAGGTCATTCACAAAGTAGTTGATGAGATGGACCTCATCATCCATGGTCCCCTCGAGACTGATCATTGGAAAAAAAAAAGAGGATAAAAGAGCTACTAAAACCCTAGAAATATTTGTGAGGAGGGGAAACCAAGTTATCTTGGGTTGTCTCTTTGCTTCTTATATTAGCCACCAATTAATGTCCACTATTATAAATAAAAATTGTCATCCAGTAAAACTTCGTGAAGAACATAAAGGAAAGGTGATTCTACTAAAGAAAACTATCTAGATCCATTCTCTAAAAACCATGGTATCCTCATATGCAAGAAGCACCAAAACTTAGCCAACAATATTGGAGAAAATTCTAGACGTGTAGGCATTAGGGTTTTTGTAGATCATCTTAAACAAGAGGTAGAGTTCCCACATATCAAGGAAAAAAAGCTTCTCTCTTAGCCGAAGAAACCCTCCTATGAAAAATAATAGTAATGTCGGCTAGGGTTCAATGCTAGCTACACTTCGAAACATATGACACTTTATTTTGTTTTCGACATATAAA
>ML780579.1:13619-30922 GCA_009831015.1 Picea engelmannii
CTTAGTTTTGAAAGTTGTCTTCCATGTGTCTCCCTCGACAATCCTAATCTGATGATATCTGCTTCTCAAATATAACTTAGTAAAATATTTAGAATCTTTCAATTGATCAAGAAAATCATCGGTTCTAGGAAGAGGATAACGATTCTTTACTATAATTTTTTTCAAAGCCCTAAAATCAACACACATACGCCATGTACCACCTTTCTTCGACACTAACACAATTGGAGATCCACATGGCTATGATCTTGGTACAATAACCCCTTTGTCGAGCAACTCTTGGATTTGTTTTTTAATTTCAGCATTTTTCATGACTGACATTTTGTACATACCAATGTTTGGAAGAGGACAATCTTGTTGCAGTTGAATTTCATGTTGGATACCCCTTTTTGGAGGTAATCCCTTTGGTTCCTTAAACATTTCATCATATTGATTAACAACTTTATATATATCAAATTTCAACTTTGTATCACAACCTTGAAATACTTCATTTTCAATATCATCTTTAGGTTTAATCATTAAGCGAACAAAATTCTTGCTAGCATTGACTAATCTCTTCATTTGTCCCACATTTACAAGTGATAAATTCATCTTCTTTGTATGGGCTCTAACAATGTACTCAACTCAATTCTTAAACAAATGATACTTATTCTCATGACAATGAAAAATAGCTTTCCTATCGTATAAATATGGGCTTCCCAACACAATACCACAGATATCTAAAGGAATAACATCAAGCTCTACCTCATCAACGAAATGTGCAATGATAGCAAACCTAAGTTTACACCTTCCTATTACTTGTAATTTAGCATTATCACATATCCAACTAAGAGGGTATGGCTTAGGATGTGGAATTGTTTCCAACTTTAATTTCTTAACAGTGTCTTCAGATATAAGGTTTGCTTGAGATCCAGTATCAAATAGACTATCTATTTTAGTATGCTTTGAAACAACCCTTATGTGGAAAAGTTCAATTCTCTCTTTTTCTTGTCGAGTTATATTGAGATTATCGTTCCTTGAAGAACTAGTACTTGCAATAAAACCATTACCTTGATAACCCATGGTTGTGATCTTTGTTTCTTCACCCAAATCAGAACCTAAATCATGTTGTATGGTTGCAGCATTCTTTGACTTCCCTTTGTTCCCAAACTTTTTGGGTCTTCTTTCAGGATGAAGTTTCCAACAATGGTCTTCATCATGGCCATCTTTTGAACAATGTTTGCATGTGAATTTTTCTCCCTCTTTCTTAACAAAAACATTCTTTTTTCCATTGCCCTTAAACTTCCTCTTTTCTTTGTCTCCATGGTTGAAAGGCTTCTTGTTACCCTCATGAGTTTCGTTCCTTCCTCTTTCTTCCAAATGAGTGGCTTGAACACAAACTTCATCTAGATTTGAAGGATTAAACATGAGTATAGTATGTCTCAAATAACTATGTAAATCTCCAATGTATTTGAGTAAAGTTTCTTGTGAAGAGAAATCTACTCCCAAAACCAAAGCTCTTCTTCTAAATTATTGAGTAAATATTTGCCCATTTTGTCCTTTAGCTTGTCTAAAATTTTTCCAATCCATAGTAGCCTTTTGCATATATGCCACTGGATAAAACTGTCTTTTAATTGCAACAATAAAATCATTCCAAGAGGTTAAAATTTTACCATATTTCTTCATGTCCTCCTGAGTCTTGGATTCCCACCAAACGAGTGCTGCACTATCCAATCTTAAAGAAGAAAGTTGAATCTTAGTTTCATCATCTTGAATTTTTTGTATCCTACAATACACCTCAATCTGATGAATCCAATTATCTAATTTCTCAGCATTAACTTCTCCATTGTACATTGGCAATTCGAATTTAATATCAAGCTTTAACGAAGGAATTTGTGAAGGAGTTTTACCATGTCCCTTTGGAGAATTCGGAAGAGGTCTTGAATTGGTAGAAGAAGAAGAAGAAGAATATGGAGGAGAGGGTGGTGGCGAAGCACCATTCCCTCCATTTCCATTTGGAGTTTTATCACCACTGTCTCCCTTATGCTTTGAAGGGTTGGAGCCTTCACCTTGCAACCTTGTATTCCTTTCCATCAAGATTTTCATCATCTCTCTCATTTCCATGACATCCTTTCTGAGATCTTCATCTTCTGTAGGAATATGTTCATGACTCTCTTCATGAGCCATACTTGGTGAATGCCTCCTTGAAACTTGCGGTGATGATATATGCTTTCTCCTTGAAGGATGAGAACTTGGATCTACAAGTTGACCTTCTCCTCTTGTGAGTTTCAACCTTGTGAGCATCAAAAAACAAAACACTTGTGAATAATCAAGTCTTGAAAAAACCTATGCTCTGATACCAACTTGATCTAAAAATGAAGAAGACTTGTATCCTTGAAAATATTTGCAAGTTAAATTTTATGTGTTAAAATGAAAATGGATCAACTTTGCAATACAACTTAAATAGGATTCATGCATTCAAGATGCATATAAATAGCAGCAAAAATAGTGAACAGAAAACAAATAACACAAAAAATGATAAAGGAGTTCACCCCTCTCTTGGGCTACATCTCATGGTCCAGCTTCCAATGGATCATTTGTATTATTTTCTCAAAGTGCTCAAAAATGTTCTTTACAATGCTCAAAATACCAAATAGACTCCTCCAATGGCTTCAGAATGTCCAAAAACCCCTGGCTAGGCTATTTTGGCACCTCGTTTGGCCAAAAATTGAAGAAGATAGGATTCTTGGAAGTCCCCCCTTCAAGCTTGTTGTCTCTACATCTACAAAATGCACCCTTGTTGGCTCAACCTAGCCCACATGCATATTTAAGCGTAAAAACTTGGCACCGGGCATAACCACACAACTGGTACAAAATGTCACACGGTTACACGCTGGCCCTTAACTGTCTAAGGCCCATAAGCATGTGAAGCGCCATACGATCGCATGAATATAATTAAAGGGCCAAAGTTCAAACAGTTATAAACATAGACGCGCCTGTGGTCACATTGCATACCATGCGACCGACGGTTCAAATGAAAGGGCTATACAATAGAGTGCACACATAGTATGTGGTCACATCACATACCATGTGACTGTGGTTCAAATGAAAGGGCTATACATAGAGCGCACATATAGTATATGGTCACATTGTATATACGCCGGACCAGGGGCCGCGGCTAAGCCTCAACCCAGTTCGTGCCCACCATATAGTACATTTCAACATAAATATAATATATGCATTGTTTATATTACAAGGCACATGTGGTGGCGCGCCGGTCGACGACACTTCCCAAGTATCTTCCCTTGCTCCGGAGGTCGTGGGGTCGAGTCTTGCTGAATGCATAAATTTTAAACCAATATATGTGTGACATGTGGTGGCCATTGATTGGGCCACATGTCACCATCCCGTTCATTGCAAACATGCCATGTAATATGCCAACTGTCCACACATCTGCTTGCCACATGTCATACGTCATGCCAAGTCAACGTCCATACAGACTATACAGACTGTACAGTCAGCACCCCTTTTTTTGCCTGTTTGTCATTTTGAACAGAACACGATATCTCTCGCTTCCGATGTCTGTTTGAACCCAAACAAGTTGCATTGGGTTCGTAATGATGAGGCCTCCACTCCCGTTCGATTTGAAGCAATTCCGAGCACTTTGATTTTTGAGCAAAATTTGATCCCCTAGATCATGTGAAGTTTTGAAATTCTAACAAGTTTTTGTTGATTATATGTACCTTATTTATCCAGATTGGATTATTATATTTATTTTCATTTATCTTGATGCTTTCAAAGTTTAAATTTTTTTTAGGAATGAACTTGCAAGTTCATTTTAATGACAGGTTCTAGTTTGGAAAACTAGGGTTTAAAAACTTCTAGAGCAATTTTGAGGCACAAACTGACATTTTTTGGGTGTCAAATCTTTCCCAAATTCAAATTGGACTCCTTGAATCTATTCTACACATAAATAAATTTCCAACGATGCAAGAATCATGTCAATTGGAGATCATATTAAAAAGGTGTGTCTCTCGCAAGTTCACCTACTATTGACCACCATGGTATGAATGATTGTCATGTCATCCCCTATCACTAATGCACATGGGGCTAGCCACATATGGAATTTCAGGAAGATTCTAGTGAGGTGCTCTATATCCCAGTATGTGGGAGATGTTGAGGTGTTAATGTTATGAGGCACTAGCTTTGTGTTAGATAAATAAAAATAAAGTGGCCCAATAAAAAAATAACAATAATGAAAATAAAGTCGACTCAATTTAAAAAAAAAATTGTTTGCACTATGTAAAACATGACATGGAATGAAATAATAATAAAAAATATACACCTTAAGAAATTGGATCCCTCTTAGTCATAGATGATTTTAGGGGCTAAATTTCGCTAATGGGCTAATTTTCCATGGTTTTTCTCAAAAAACGATTCTCTAATTTCCATGTTTTCTAAAAGCAATTTGCCCAAATTCCATAGAATAAAAATCAATTCACCCAAATTCCATAAAATAAAATTATTTTACATTAAAAATCACCAAAAAATTATAGAAACTATATAAAATCCTTAGAAATTAAACTTTTTACAAAACTATCGCCAAAGATTTTACATTTTTCATATTAAAGACTAGTAACAATGGCATGTGAAAGTCAAGGACTGATAATATTCCTTACTTTCATATGTCATTACTAGTAATATGAAAGTAATGGCATGTGAAAGCTAATAACTTGTAATGGCATGTGAAAGTTATCACGAAAATTCCATATTAAATATTCTTAATTTTATATTTTATATTTTAAAAATAATGTTATACTTTAGATATTTATGTCCTAATTTTTTACCAATAAACAATAAAAAATAAGTGAAATTTATGAAATTATTTTATTTTTCAAAAAATCAATTTAATACATTATTTTTTGATATCTTTTAAAAATTTATAACATGAAATTGAATTAATACATAGTCAAAAACTCTAATTTGCAAATGAAAATTATATTTTGCCTATTTTTAAAATGACAAATAAAAAAATTAAAATATTATTTATTTGATAATGGAATTGAATTTAGTTTGAAAATTTGTAATTAAAACATTGCTATCTTATATATAGTTTATAGAGGATGAGAATATTTTTTAACTTATATATAGTCTATAGACAATCATAATTAACTTATATATAATTGATAGAGGAAGTTCACAATCAAAACATTCACTAAGAGAAACTTAATTTTGATATATGATGATTATAAATATATAAATGCAATTTCCCCCGGGGTGTAGAACAGTTGGTGATGGAGATTACTATTAAGGCACTCCGTTATGTGAAGTCGTTGGTTCGAAACCCTCGACTAGCCTTGTGTGTCGCATGAGGGGCCACGTTGGCATGTCTGGGGTTATAGTGGTAGTAGTTAGATAACACGAACACATGTCACATGAGTACATGTCATATCTATCTATCTATCTATATATATATTTATATAACATTTCATTTGGATAGGAATTTCAGACACCAATGCTAGGAAAATGTATATATCAATTTTCAATTTTGCACCTATTAATTATGTCTTTTATAAGAAAATTAATGTAGATAGAAATTGTCCCTATACTAATTTAGAACAAGATATTTATAGTTTGAAAAATGAAGGTAATATTATCTTTCTAGGACACTTTAATGCTAGGATTACAACAAACCAAGCTACTCGTTTAAGCAATGATTCCAACAATAATGATTTATGGCTAAATGAGGACCTTGTTTTATCTAAAAGCTACAGAAGAAGCTTTGAAGACCTAATTGAGAATTTTCTTGGTACTAAGTTGGTCAAGCTCTACAAATCTCAAGACCTAATAATTTTCAATGGAGTAATGAAGTGGCCAAACTCCAACCATATGACTTGTATTCAGGGTATAGGTAGTAGTGTCATAGATTATGTGATATATGATATCCTTGTTTCCAACCAAATAGTAACTTTTGACCTTTTAAATGACCATGAACTTGACTCTGATCAGAGATATTTAACCCTAAGTCTAAAATTTTCCATGCAGAGGAGCGCCAATGAAGACAATTATGATAATCAAAGGCAACTACACTTTGACAAAAGTAAAGTTGACCTTTTCTTAAAGGATTTAAATAGTGAATTACATATCTTAACTTATAAGGACAACATTGAATATCTCTATCATAATTTTACAACCACCCTTTCAACTTCTATTCACAATTTCTCTTTCAATGTTTCCTATAAAAAGAATAATAGAATGACAAACCCTTTGTATGATAAAGAATGCACTTTTTCTAGGAAATCCATTCAGTATGCTTGTAATAATTCCTTAACACTCGATAAGATCAATACATACAAATCCGTAATTAAAAGGAAAAGAAGGTACTATATCAATAAAAGGCAAGCGAAACTTTCACAACTATCTAAGTTGGATCCTAAGAATTTGTAACATACTACTCTGGTGCACTGAGCGAACTTATTCTTTGAGGACACTTGCTCGCAAGTGATCCGTATTATTATGCTATTAAAACATTTGATTTTGATTATGAGGCATTATGGGTTGATGACATGTTGTTTTACTGCATTGACATAGACAGGTGCTATTGACTCGGTTTTACTGAGTGTGTAGGATTTTGCACCTCGTGGATGCAGAGGCATCGATGGAACCCCTTGGACTCTGGATCGAGTTGGGGAGTGTACTGTTGGGGTTTGATTGTTTTATTATGATATTAGTGCATCTGATTAGATTAGATGATATGGATACATTCTGACATGATTCATTGATGATACGGGCTAATGATAGCTTGTCGACCAGACTCACATGTGGAGTAAATAAGTCATGCACGACTATCAGAGATGTTGAGGGAGAGGTGTGGACAACATCCCTGCCATAGCCTACTAGTACTCCCATCGTGGCTCGAACTGTAGGTTAACATTTACCTAGTTTGAGAGGACCCATGACGCCGTGAGGGTAGACTGCGACAGTCGCTCACAATGATTCTAAGGGGTGCGCAATAAGGCGAGTGTCTTATTCCTTAAAGGCCCTTAGTCTCCCACAAGTTCACCTGGTGAAGTATTGACTCCATGAGTTTTTTATGTCTACCAAGTCAGTCAAGAGGTGAGTGGCACCCTTGGAGCATGTGGTTCATCCTAAAGGGCACGTCACACAAGAAAAATGGAAAGAGGTGAGTGGCACCCTTGGATAATGTAGTTCATCCTGAAGGGAATGCCCTGCAAGGGAAACAAATTAAGGTGAGTGGCACCCTTGGATCACCTAGTGCGTCCTGAAGGGCACGTCACGTTGTTGATAATAAATGAATGAACTTAGATGGTATTTATAAGTATAGTTTAAATATTGCTTACTTAGACTTGCAAGATTGATTGTATTAACGTTAAATTAGGGTGTGCATTATTGACTAATTGTAACTTTAACATGCCCCGTTTAGAATGGAACCCATGTTAAAATAGATTGTATTCATTGACTGGTTTAGACTGGGTGATTGGTTGGATCTGGGATGATGTCCTGTATTGGCTTGCGTCATCCCTTGTCTTCTTCCTCTGGCTTTTTTTCAACCTGTTGTGGGGGTATGGGTGTGATTTTTCTTATCGGTATTAAGTTCCTAGCGCATCAGTTTGTCTAGAGTCCTCGGTCCATATAGCTTATGTTGCGCCAAGGTTATTGACATGTCTATCACCTGGGAATGACATGATTCCTGATGACAAGATCATGGCATGCCCTATGGGATAGCGGCGATCGAGAACTTGGCTGGAGTCGGTGCGTTCTGAGTGAGTGTTGTAAAGAATTTCCAGTTTCTTTTTGGCGCATGGGTTTAATGCCTTCAGGCATTGGGTTTGTGCTCCTAGAGGTTCTAGTCCTTGTTGTTTGGATGTTGCGTCGGGATGGGGATGTTTTCCCTTAGCTTGTAGGCATGGTTGTGTTGTGTTGGGCGAGTAGTCATTCCTCCTTATTGTTCTATGCTTGATTCACACAGTTTCCCCTGTGTTAGTGAGTGGAGTCATAGTTTCCTATTTTCTTGGAAAGAATGCTAGCGTTCGTCATCAGTGGTGTGATTAAACTATTTTCATCGTCGCCTTCTTGCCTCTTATCTCCTGAAAAAAAAATTGAAAAAAAAAAAAATTTGCTTCGCTTGTTGTCGTAACGATGGGGTCGTTACATATGGTATCAGAGAGGGTTCAACCCTGCTACTATGGATCACCAGGATTTCCACTACAGTAAACCTGTGAGTATTAACCCTTGCATTAAGTAAAATCCTTGACGTGTCCTCATGGATATCACATTTATAGGGCGCCCCTGAGGGTCCATAGCACACCCTAGCTAGTACCGTTATCATCCATCAAGAACTCGAGAGAGTTGAGTTCTTGAGTCCACGAGTGTGGAAGATGGCTATGCAGTCGAGGCACGGTTGTATGGCAAGGCTTTGTGCTTCACGCTTCACGATTACGACCTCTAGAATGAAGGTCCACATGGTCATCTTTCGACTGAAGGGGAGTGCTCTTTTATGGCAAAATATTCTCCTGTCCCTTTTGAACATGGTCGTTGGCGATGTGTCGTGGGAAATGTTCGAGAGATAGTTACAGGAGAGGTATGTTTCTAAGGAATTCATTGAGAGTCATCTCAATGAGTTCGACACTTTGTGATGAGGTAGTCATATGGTGCCCGAGTACGAGGCCCGTTTTATGGAGCTACTCCAGTATGCTCCTCATCTTAACACTGAAAAACTTAAGGTCAACAGGTTCGTGTTCGGCCTTAACGACAACATACGTGCCAAGGTTATGATTTTGATGCCTCAAACCTTGCATGATTCAGTCCAGAAATCCCTCATAGCAGAGGAGGAGATTATCAGCGGGGGTCATACCAGGACTCTAGCAAGACCAGCAGGGCAGGTGTCATCTAGTGCACAACAGCATTAGACACATGTCAGACATACGCCAGGGTATTGTGGCTTCCAAAGAGTATCCACTTCCACTACACCTCGGCGACCGACGCCTCAGTAGTGGACACCTTATTGGGGACCACAGCATCAACAGCAGTGTCGACCGCAGCAACAACAGTTTACGCCTGTTCAACTGAACAGACTAGGATTCTAGGCCGGTGGGCCATAATCTTCTACTTTGGGTATGAGGACTACTAGGCCGAAGAAGGGGTGTTAGACATGTGGGGAGCCACACTACCAGCGTGACTACCCTGTGGAGAGGACTAAAGCATCTGGATTAGATGGACTCACTATCGTGGGAGATATGAGCAAGGCCCATCAGATTCATGCAGCAGTGAATAACCTCCAGGAAGATCATTAGTCAATTGTGCTTGAGATGACAGATACCGTCATTGACCAGACCCTTAGTATTTTGATAGATTCCAGTGCTACCGAGAGTTTCATTTATGCTGCAATGCTAAAAACGATTAAGGTAAAGGTAGTCGAATAGGATGAATTTATCTTTGTAGAGATGGCCTCGAGAGCCAAAAAAAAGGTTGGAGGAAAGGTTACAGGCTGTATCCTTAAACTGGGAGAGTTTGTCACCAGGGCCAACCTATATTTCACGATCTTAGGATCTCATGACTTCGTGATCAGTATGGACTGGTTGGAATCGCATGAGGTGATACTCAACTGCAAGACGAAATGGTTGAGCTTGGTCGATTATGAGGAACAGAGACATGTGATTGTAGGCTAGAACCAGGGAGTTTCCATGAGGTTCATCTCTTTGTTGTAGCTTCGAAAGAGCATGCGCAAGGGGTGCAATATTTATGTGATCCTTTCATTAAACGAGAAGGGTGTAGCGGAAGGTCTAGAACACCTTCTAGTGGTGACAGAGTTTGCAGATGTATTTTCGGAGGAGTTACCTAGGATTCTGCTGGAGAGGGAATTGGAGCTTACCATAGACCTAAAATCGAGGACTGAACTGATAGAGAGAAAGCCTTATCGAATGTCAACCCCAAAATTATAGGAGTTGAGAATGAAACTAAAGGAATTGTTGGACCTAGGACTGATACATCCAAGTGTGTCACCGTGGTGTGCGCCTGTTATTTTCATACGAAAGAAGGATGGGTTGTGGAGGCTCTGCATTGACTACTATCAATTTAACAAGTCCATAATAAAGAATCAATATCCGTTGCCGAGGATTGATGATCTATTCGATCAGATGAAGGGTGCGACGATGTTCTCAAAGATCGATTTGTGATCAGGGTACCACCAGCTACGGATTAAGGAAGATGACGTCCCTAAGACCACCTTTAAGATGAGGTTTGGACATTATGAGGTTATTGTTTTACCGTTTGGACTGACAAACCCCCCAGGGGTATTTATGAGTTTGATGAATGAGGTGTTTCGCGATTACTTGGACAAATTTGTCCAAGTATTCATAGACAATATTTTGATTTATTCTCGAAAGACGGAGGATCATTACGAGAACTTGCACTTGGTTCTATAGTGTTTGCGAGAGCACAAATTGTATGGGAAGTTGTCCAAATGGTCATTTTATCAATCGAAGATTCATTACTTAGGGTATGTCATCTCCGGTGAAGGTATCGTTGTGAATCCAGCAAAGGTCAAGGCTATTATGGAATGGCCTATGCTGATGAATGTATCGGAAGTGTGTAGCTTCATGGGTTGGGCCAGATACTATCGACGGTTCATTGAGGGATTTTTGAAGATAGAAAATCCAATCATGGAATTGCAGAAGAGGAGAAAGAAGTTTGTTGGGATTGAGAAATGCGCAGAAGCTTGTAGGAGGCTCAAGGAGTTGTTGAAAATGAAACCAATACTAAAGGTCCCTGACATGGACATGGAACTCTTGGTACGCACTGAAGCATCCAAGGAAGGATTAGGCAGAGTCTTGATGCAAGATGGCTGAGTGATCACTTACATCTCGAGGAAACCGAGAAGGCATGAGAAGAAATATGTGATGCATGACTTGCAGTTGTTAGCCATCGTATATGCTTGAAGGTTTAGAGACACTACCTTGTTGGACGAAAATTGAACTAAAGACTTACCACTGTGGACTACAACACATATTTACACAAAATGACTTGAACGAGTGACAACGACATTGGTTGGAATTGCTTAGCGATTACAACTTCGAGATTACTTACATAAAAGGAACAATGAATCAAGTGGCATATGCATTGAGTCTAAGACCATGCATCTTTTCGGTGTTGCCTCTTTAGATGAATCTACGTGAAAATATTATAACTTTACAGCGTGACGATGAATGGTACAAAGAGGTCGAGGGTTTTATTGGACAAAACACAATGATGGTACCAAGGTTTGAAGGATTTTTTTTTGATGACGATGGTTTATTGAGGTTTAAAAATTGGATTTATGTACCACCGAATGACGAGTTGAGGAGCTTGAACCTAAGTGAGGCTCATAGAGCACTATACGTGGCTCACGCGTGAGTCACGAAGATGAGGGCGGACCTTAAACCATTATTCTTCTAGAAGGGAATGAAGGTCGACATAGTCAGCTATGTCGCCAGATGTCCAGAATGTCCATAGGTAAAGGCTGAACCTAGACACCCAATAGGATTACTATAGCCACACGCTATTCTAGAATCAAAATGGGAGGTTATTTCGATGGATTTTATTGTTGGATTGCCACTGATGATAAGGAAACATGACTCGATTTTCATAGTAGTAGACACTCTGACAAAGATTTCTCACTTTATTCCTGTGCGTACGACGTATCAGGCACCTAACATAGCTAGAGTTTTCATCGATGAGAATGTGAGGCTACATAGCATGACTAAGAGGATTATATCCGACCAAGGATCGGTGTTTATTGGACGATTTTGGACGAGTTTCCAAGAGGCCTTGGGAACCCAACTTAACTTCAGTACTGCATATCACCCAGAGACTGGCGGAAGACTGAACAAACAAACCAGACCTTGGAGGACATGTTGTGCATGTACATGATGGACCAACAAAAGTTTTGGGAAGAATTCTTGTCATGGAATTCACTTATAATAACAGTTACCAAAGCACCATTAAGATGGTTCCTTTCGAGTTTCTTTACATGCGACCATGTTAGATGCCTTTGAGTTGGGATCGGCTTGAGGATAGGGTCCTGGTGGGACTAGAAGCGATCCAAGAAATGGTAGTTTAAATGCAAGCTATAAGACAAAGGATCCAGGAAGTGCAGGATCGGCAGAAGATTTATGTCGATTCGCGTCGTGTCGACCATAGTTACAATGTGGTGATCGAGTATTCTTGGGGTTGAAACTGCATAAGAGTTCAATCCAGTTGGAAAAAGGGGCTAAACTATCTCCTAGGTTCGTGGTAACCTACAACATTGTGGAAAGGAGAGGCTCATGGCCTATTGACTAGCCTTGCCTGATTCTTGAGGTGTTTTGCATGATGTATTTCATGTCTCTGTTTGAGACATTTTGTTTAGTGATCCTACACATGTGTTGACGTGAGCACCTGGCAGGTGTCGAATGAGGGAGTGCTCATGACTGAGTCAATTTTCATCTTGGATCATCATGTTCGACAGCTATGACATCGAACAGTAGATCAGGTCAAGGTTCAATGCAACAACTTCAGTTTGCACTCGATGACCTGGAAGGACACATATGATATGCACCAGAAGTTTCCATTTTTGTTTGATACATAGAATTATTATACTCTGATACATGGTATTTCAGCACTTATACTGTGAAACTTTGGGGCGAAGCTTAGACCAAGAGGGGTTGTATGTAACATCCCTCTCTGGTGCACTGAGCAAACTTATTCTTTGAGGACACATGCTCGCAAGTGATCCAGATTATTATGCTATTAAAACATTTGATTTTGATTATGAGGTGTTATGGGTTGATGACATGTTGTTTTACTGCATTGACATAGATAGGTGCTATTGAATCGGTTTTACTGAGTGTGTAGGATTTTGGACCTCGAGGATGCAGAGGCATCGATGGAACCCGTTGAACTCCGAATCAAGTCAGGGAGTGTACCGTTTGGGTTTGATTGTTTTACTGTGATATTAATGCATCTGATTAGATGATATGATATGGATATATTTTGACATGATTCATTGATGATGCAGGCTGACGATAGCTTGTTGACCAGACTCACATGTGGAGGAAAGGGGTCACGCATGATTACTAGATATGTTGAGGGAGAGGTGTTGACAACATCCCTACCATAGCCTACTAGCACTCCCGATGTGGCTCGAACTGTAGGTTAATGTTTACCTAGTTCGAGAGGACCCACGATGCCATGAGGGCAGATTGTGACAGTCACTCACGATGATTCTAAGGGGTGCGCAATAAGGCGAGGGCCTTATTCCTTAGAGGCCCTTAGTCTCCCACAAGTTCACCTAACGGATTATTGACTCTAGGGGTTTTTGATGTCTACTAAGTCAGTCAAGAGGCGAGTGGCACCCTTGAAGAACGTGGTGCATCCTGAAGGGCACATCACGCAAGAAAAATGGAAAGAGGTGATTGGCACTCTTGGAGCACGTAGTGCGTCCTGAAGGGAACATCACGCAAGGGAAACAAATTAAGGCAAGTGGCACCCTTGGAGCACGTAGTGCGTCCTGAAGGGCACGTCACGCAAGGGAAACAAATTAAGGCAAGTGGCACCCTTGGAGCACCTAGTGCATCCTAAAAGGCACATTGCGTTGTTGATGATAAATGAATGAACTTAGATGGTATTTATAATTATAGTTTAAATATTGCTTACTTAGACTTGCAAGATTGATTGTATTAACGTTAAATTAGTGGGTGCATTATTGACTAATTGTAACTTTGACATGCCTCGTTTAGAATGGAACCCATGTTAAAATAGATTGTATTCACTGACTGGTTTAGACTGGGTGATTGCTTGGTTCGGGGATGATGTCATGTATTGACTTGCGTCATCCCTTGTCTTCTTCTTCTAGCATTTCGTCAACCTGTTGTTGGGGTATTGGTGTCGTTTTTCTTATCGGTATTCGGTTCTTAGTGCATCATTTTTCCTAGAGTCCTTGGTCCAGATAGCTTATGTTATGCCAACGTTATTGATGCATCTACCACCTGGGAATGACATGATTCCTGATGACAAGATCATGGCACACCCTATGCGATAGCAGCGAGCGAGAACTTGGCTGAAGTCAGTGCATTCTATGTGAGTGTTGTCAAGCATTTTCAGTTGCTTTATGGCACATGGGTTGAATGTCTTCAGGCATTGGGTTCTTGCGCTTAGAGGTTCTAGTCCTTATTGTTTGGATTTTGTGTCGGGATGGGGATGTTTTCCCTTAGCTCTTAGGCCTGGTCCTGTTGTGTTGGGCAAGTAGTCGTTCCTCCTTGTTGTTCTACACTTCATTCACCCAGTTGCCCTTGCATTAGTGAGTAGAGTCATAGTTGCCCATTTTCCTGGAATGAATGCTAGCATTCGTCGTCGGTTGTATGATTAAACTTTTGTCATCATCGCCTTCTTGCCTCTTAACTCCTAAAAAAAAAATTGAAAAAAAAAAAAAAAAAACTTCTTTGCTTGTTGTCGTAACAATGGGGTCGTTAAAAAATTCCTTGAGGTAAATTATTTTCCACAATACTAAAGAAAATAATATGATTCTATTAAGGGACTAGAATTCCTAGCTTAAAATTATTTACGATTTCCCTAATGCCATGGACACCATTCCTATTATCCCTATAGAGGATGAATTTTTTTCTTTGAATGACATAGAGTTTTGGGTTAAGTGGCTTGCAAATGGGAAAATTAAGGACATTAAAGGATCCCAATCTGAAATTTTGAAAATCGGAGGGCCTATCCTCATCTCTCACATACACAATCTCTTCAATTTAGTAGTCAAACATGGCTTCCCTAAACCATGGACAAAAAGCCTCATTGTTCCTATTTTTAAAAACTGGGAGAGAAACATTGCCTCTAATTATATGACCATTATGATTAACCCAATTTTAGCCAAGCTTTATGGAAATGTTTTGGAAAATAAGATTAGCCTTTGGATATAAAGTCACAGTAAAAGAGATAAAGGATAGGTAGGGTTTATGAGATATCATTAAACTATGGAACATATTTTTACTTTTAGGATCATTGTAGAGGAGTTCTGCAATACTAAAACCAATACTTTTTGTTATTTTGTTGACTTTAGAAAATATTTTGACATGGTTCCCAGGAAAAACATTTGGAATAGGTTGGA
This sequence comes from Picea engelmannii, assembly GCA_009831015.1. Classification (NCBI taxonomy): domain Eukaryota; kingdom Viridiplantae; phylum Streptophyta; class Pinopsida; order Pinales; family Pinaceae; genus Picea; species Picea engelmannii. The sequence goes on from ML780579.1 coordinate 28,744, forward strand.
AGAGATAAAATTTCCTTTTGAGTTGAGGGATTCTACAATAAGGTTGTATGAGAATGTTATTTCCATGTTTAAGAACACTAAGGGTTGGTCGAAACAGATTCACTACACAAATAGAGTCAAGAAAGGTTGTCCCTTTTCCCCTAGCCATTTTGGCATATACATTGACAAATTAGAAGATTGTCTGGAAGAAGCAGGTTGTGTCATCCCTAATCTCATTGGTATAGTCATCAATATTTTTCTTTATTCTGATGATATTGTTCTTATGGTGAGGAGTCCCCAGAATCATCAAAACCAACTAATAATCCTCAAGGATTTTTGTTCCAATCCAATAATGCTAACAAGAATAAGGTCGTGATCATTAAATCCAATAACATCACTTATGATACCTTCGTATATGAAAACAACAACTTGGAGGAAGTGACTTCATACAAATATATTGGAATCGATATTCACCACATGATCAACTGGAATCATAGCATTGAGAAAAGGATTATTGGGGGATGGGAAGCTTATTATGGTCTTGAAAACAATTGTAAATCAACTGATCTTTGGATATGGGATAAGAAGAAACTCCTCTTCTAGACTCTTGTTACACCTGTTATTCTTTATGGATGTGAAGTGTGGGGATGTAGTATCCCTCGTGAATCCTTGAGAAATATAGAGCAAATACAAAATAATTTTATAACCTAGTATCTTAAATTTAAAGGAAGTGCACCCTATCCCATCCTCCTATTATATCCAATCCTTTCCCCCATTGAGAGCATGACTATGACTATATACCTAGTGTATAAGAACAAGTTAAACAAAATGGACGATAAGAGGATTCCTAAAATTGCTTCAAAATCCAGTCGTAACCACCATCTACTCAAGTGAGGATGGCATAAATATTCCCATTCTTGGCTAAGCTATTGGGGAGTCATGGAATACACCATTTTATAGAATAATAATACGATTAAAATTATCATCAATTCAAAATTTAAGGAGAAAATGTGGTGTGATAAAGAGTTAGAGGAAAAAAGAAAATTAAGGTATTATAAGGATGTAATAAACCCTAATATATAACATCAAAAGTATCTCTCTATTTTGAAAGTATAAAGAAAAAATAAACATTGCTAATATAAGAACAAATTCCCACAAGCTCCATAGTGAAACTAGGCATTGGTCAATTCCTAAAATGACATAGAATGAAAGAGTGTGTCAACTTTGTGACACTGAGAAGGTTGAATATGAAAAACACTTTCTCTTATATTGTCTAGCCTATACCCACATTAGATCTCAATTTCAAACTATTTCTCAGAGTACCAACCTTCCTAACCTTTTAACTCAACAAAACTATGGTGATCTTGGAAAGCTTCTCTTAATGCTTTTCAAGCACATAAACAAAATTCTAAATAATTGCATGTAATCCCTTATCCTTTTAAGGTCTAATAGACCAATTCGGTATCAATGGACATTAATCATCACCATCATGATCATAAATATATGCAATTTAATAATATTATAAATAGAGTTGGTTTTAATTTATAATACAATTTAATAACATTATAAATAAATTTGGTTTTAATTTATAATGCAATTTAATAATATCATAAATAGAGTTAGTTTTAATTTATAATGAGTAAGGTTGTAAGTATAAAGGATAATTATCTAAATGAAATTTCCCCATACTCACATATATTTGATAGGTTAAATATATATAGATATGCATAATTTAATAATATATTATAAGTAAATTTAGTTTTTATTTATAATGAGTACAAACATGCGGATGATAGATATACATTATAATTATACAAATGAAATTTTATATTATGTATGTTTCACCCAACAAAATATGTTCCTCCATTAAATTTGAATGTCTATAATATAATATAATATAATATTTATATATAGGCTTTGGCTAGCTTTTGTACGAAATGGACATTTTCACCGTAATCCGACAATATAAATTTACACAAATCACTATTTTTTGTTGTTCATAATCTATTTCTGAATGTAGAAATGCATTCAACATGCTGAAAAACTCTCACGACACTCAAATTTTATAGAAATAATCACTTAAATATACAAATCCAACAATTTCTAGCTGGATTTAGGGAAAATATCCCCGGAAAAAATCTTCAGTTCATAGAATCTTTAGCCTACGGATATATATATATATATATATATATATATATAT
>ML780579.1:31165-52685 GCA_009831015.1 Picea engelmannii
ATATATATATATATATATATATATATTATTTTTAGTATTATTTCATTCTTTATATTGAGAGGCAGTGGATGAGATGTAGCATGTTTATACATCCCATGTAGATGAAAAAATATTTTATATATAAAGTATACAGTTTACTTATATATATATATATATATATGCTAGAATTTTGTATTACCTTTGATAGTAAATAGTTACAACAAAAATCTATGATATTGGTGCCGAGGTTGCCAACAAAGAAAACTAGCCCGTGACATCCTGCTACTGCGCGCACTTCTGATGTGAATTATTCTTTAAGGACACTTGCGTGCAAGTGATCTAGTTCATTATATGAGTGATTGTTTCTCTTATGGATTTTGATGATGATATTATGATTTATGATGTTATGTTATGTTATTATGTATAGATAGGTGCTATTGACTGGTTTCTACTGAGTGTGCAGGACTCTTGATAGGTTGACAATGCCGAGGACATCGATGGACCTCCTTGGATTCCAGATCTAGTCAGGGAGTGGAGTGTTTATGGTTTACATATTTTTGTTATTGCATATGTGACATATGACTGATATAATATGATGTTGTTTATGGATCGCTAACATGTTTGTTGATGGATGCAGGTTGATGATAGCTTGCTAATTATACTCACATTTGGAGTAGAGGGGTCATGCACGACAACTAGATTTATTGAGGGAGATGTGTGATAGCAGCCTTGCCATAACCTACTAGCACTCCCACCATGGCTCGAACTATAAGTTAACGATTACCTTGTTCGAGGGATCCAAGATGTCATGAGGGAAGACTGTGACAGTCACTCACGATGATTCTAAGGGTTATGCAATAAGGATAGGTCCTTATTCCTTAGAGGCCCTTAGTCTCCCACAAGGTCACCTGACGGAGTATTGACTTAGTCAGAAGGCGAGTGGCACCCTTGGAGCATGTAGTGCATGTTGAAAGGCATGTCTCGCAAATAAAATAAGAATGCAACTGAGTGGTACCATTGGAGGAAGTAGTGTGTCTTGAAGGGCATGTCGCAATTTTAACTCTAGTAAGTTAATAAACCTAGTACCTAGAAAACTATGCCTCCTTAGGTCCTGGTCAGCCTTAAAATGAATGATGGTATGAGTAAAGTTTTATAACTAATTTTTCCCTTAAAAACTATCGCCGAGACTAATGAATTTAAAACCTAGGTCTAAGTAGAACTTGTGAACAAAAAGAAAACTAAATGGACATTTAACAAGGAGGGGGTAAAGAAAATTCAAACATTAATAATTAAAGTAAAATTTTAATGAAGGATTAAATTATTAAAAAGGTGAATTGTTGTTTATGTCTAAACTTGTTAATTTTGAACTTAGATAAAAAGGGGAACTAAAGAAAAGGGGAAACTTAAGGAAAAGGGGGAATGTCTAACATAGTAGGGAATCTAGTCTTTGGAACCTTCTAATTCTGAACTCAACTAGGTTTTAAGAAAGGCGTCAGTCATTTAGGAAATGTAATGGAATAAAGGGACACCGAGGAGCATTTTTAGGAACTCTTTTAGGTGGGTGAGGAAAATAGGAAAAATTGAATTAATTAATTAATTAATTTCTGGTGCAACTAAGGGATTGGGTGACATGTGTACGAGGGAGGTTTATCCTAATTAAATTTAATAAAAATAATCTAATGAGGTTTTGGCAAATAATTACTAAGAAAAATCTATAAAAAGTATGGGAGAGGAGGAGTATGAAACGACTGGTAGGCGTAAGGTTACACTGTCGATATTTTTCTTGACTCATTTTTCTTGTGGGAGTTGGGATACCCAACTTGATTAGAGAGTGGTAGCTCGACCTTGTGAGGTGATCTGGGATCTAGATTTTCCCTGGTTTTTTGCATGGCCCCTTTGCAACTTGGGGGGATTAGGGGGAAGAAGAGTACCCCTAGCATTAGTTGGGAGGTACCAGTGAGGTCTCAGCGGTTAGCAAGCAGGAGTTGGATAGAGCACAAGAACAAGACGATCACTTCGGGTTCTGTGCCTTCGGTTATGATACTTCTATTTGTGTTAAATTTATGTTTTATTTTGCGTTCAATATTGTCAAAAAAATTGTGAAATTCGATGTTAAATTTCTGTTATATTTTTCGTTTATTCTCGTCGAAAAATCTGTGAATTTTGGTGTTTAATTTCTCTTTAATTTCCACAATTCCCAAGATGAGTGTATATAGAAGAAACATGTTTAGACCGAAAATTCTCCCCTAAATCAAAAAAACCTTTAAATAATACTTTTTACCCCCTGCCCCCTCGCCCTTGCCCCCCTTTTTTTCTATCTACCATTTGTAGGCTTACGCTTAGATTGATGTCCTTTAAGGTTCTGAGCTAAGCTTGGAAATTTTTGTCAGCCTTCTTTTTTTTTCTATCCCACCTCTTTTTCTATCCCACCTCTGAATCTGTTGCTCATTTCTTGATGGACTTCCTTGAGATGTTAGGTGTGCTTGTGGTTGTGTTATAGCCTCACCCTTGATAGTGTGATTGGGTAATTTTTTTTCTTGAATTCCATGCATTGATTTTCACCTAGATTCGAGTGTTGATTCTTTTGATTTAGATCTTTTATACTTTTTATTCCATGTGTTTGGTATAACTTGTGTTGATTTTTTCCATTTTCGAGTGTTTTTAAAATGCTCAGTAATTTCACCCCTTTCCTCAGCAAATATTTTCGTTAAATCACAACGTGTTTACCTTACGCTCAGCATTTTAAATGCTCATATATTTATATTTTTCTCAACGATTTTGTCTTTAGAGATCAACATTTTTTTTACTTTACCCCAACGTTTTTACCTGATAATCAATTTCACCCTTCTTCCACTGCGAAATTGCCCCTAATTCTCTGTGTTTTGGGTGTTGTCTCTCTTTGAAACGTTGGGAATGTCCAAGCGGAATTCCATGGCATTTCTCTGCATATTTCCCTTGATAAAAATAATCCTATTCATTACAGAAGAAAAAACCATTGATTTTCTCGATGCAATACAAGGTTGGATTCCCGGAGCTCCGACGAATGAAATTTTGCTTCTGATCCGGCCCCAGGTTTTCACACGGGAAGCACATCCTTTATTCCTATGGTGGATTTCCTTACACTAAGATGAGGTTCTTCGTCTTTTCAGGGGACATAACCTGTTTATTCATGTTGTACTTCGATAACAGAAACACCCAAAACCAGAGGGAGTTAGGCCCTAGCCTTAAGATTCTCAAATTAATAGTGAGCGCCTTCAAAAACCACTTCACCAGTTAATATACGATGTTTCCCCACACCTTCTCCTTACTCACTGCGTGTTAGAGACCCTTTTTGCTATCCTTCTTTTCCTTCGATTGTGTCGGGTGCATACTTTGAAGATCTCTACGATGGCCCACAGATTTCGTGAATCTTCTAAGTAAACCCCTGTGACTCCCATTAACTTCTCTGCATAGATCTGTCTTGTAGAAAACCTTGGGGCATCGAATCCCAATGTTTATCCCCTTTAAATACTCATTTAATTCCTTAATTATTCCCTGCAACCAAGGCTTAAGGATCGGTATTTTACCCGATTTCTCCCTTTTATATTGGTTATCATAAAATTTGTTTAATATTTTGTTTAAACTCGTAAGTTGTATTTATGATTTTGTGTTCTCAATAATATCCATGTTGTGTAGTTTATCTTAGCCATTATTAATGTATTCCTAAATATAATTCTCTAATAACGATGAATTCTTATTAATAATTAGTTACTCAATAATGTTATAATGGTCTATCATTGAATAGGACCATTTTATTGAATAATGTTATTATGATAATAATTGTTGAATTGATTGTCTATTCAAGTATTCATTTATTAATGGGCATAATTGTCATCTGATAGGTGTAGTCTTTCCATGTATGTTTATTAAATGTTTTATTGATTAATTGATAACTGATTTATGTGCCCAGTATCTTAAGATGTCTCGCCCATCGTTTAGACTTAGGTACTCATGAATAAATTCAAGGAACCCCAACATGGAATTCTCTTAGCGAAGGATATATGTGAAAGCATGATAAAATAAGTAATTACATCTACTTGCGTGTCTCGATTAATGTCGAGGGGTGACCACCTAAGAATTAGACGACCGTGCACTATGATTAATGTTGATGTATGGCGAGATGGGTTAATAATTTATTTTTGCATCCACTAAATTCATGAGTGATTGGTGGAATAGATAGACCTTGTTGCACGCGATGAAAATAATGTAATGTATGATGGTTTAATACTATAGACTTCTTGTGTGTGATGAGAATATATGCTAATTGCGTAGGTCATTGATTAAGGGGTTAAGGTTAGGTTTTTGGTGATGGCGTTTGCGTCAATTAATTGGATCCATGTTATTGTATATGGAATCTTGACGAGATGTTCTAGATGGCTATCCGCGTGTTTTAATAGATGTGTAATGAAAAATAATTTGTCACCCCTTGGATGTTTAATGTTGATATATGGATAAATTAGAATTTTGATATCTCGTGCCCCTTTTTAAAAATGAATCACTTAGCCTTGCGCCATTTGAAAATGTGAAGTTATGACTGATTAAGCATTGTATCCTCTTCCACCTTTAATTGATTCCGATCACTCTTGCATCATGATTAGGTGGCTATTTAATCTTGCGTCTTGAATTTATGTCGATACACGATGGATTTAGTGACTAGTTTGTCTTGTGCATTGGATTTATTGTATGTTTGATGCGTTATGTAGATGTCTTACTATTTGGCAATGAATATTTTATGTTGATGAACAATGGATTTAAAGGTTGAATGCTCGCGTGCCTAGAATTTAAGCAAATGTTTGTTGCTTCTAAAAATTTAAATAAGTAGATGATTGCGCCTCAGCTTATGTCATTGCTAGATGGATTAAGTATTTAAGTTATCTTGTGCCAGGAATACGATGTTAAGTAATTAGATTGCCTTGCACCGTGGAATTTTGATGATGTGTAAGAGATTAATTATTTAGATTTAATTTCCCCGGGGAATCATGTTGATGTGTAATGTCTTAGTATCTAGATTTACTTCACCTTGGAATAATGTTAATGTATTGAAAGATGGTTTTAGATAATAATTATTGCCACATTAAAATTTAAGTTAAGGAATGGTGGATTAATATTTTAGACTTCACGTGCCTTGGATTTGCTGTGATTAATAGTTAGATTTTTGGCGTACATTAATTATCGATCATGTATAATCAAGTGATTAAGATTAAACACATGCATTGAATGTTGTATGGTATAATGTTTAGATTTTAATTTTCTTGCACACAATGAAAATTTAAGGTAATGACTGATTGTTGGGATTTTTCTTCTAGCGCGCAATGAAAGGTCAATGTATTGAATGGTTATTGGTTATTTACTTATTGCACCAATTAAATTATTGTAACGAATGATTTTGTCAATGTGTGTTTGGAATTCATGGCTACAATGTATCGGCCTTAGCTTCGTGAATGTTGTTAATGCGTTATTGTTGTTCATTCAGATAATGCACTTTTGTCAATGAAGTCACTATTAAATTATGACTTATTTTTCCTATCGCAGCTTTAAAAGAAAAAAAAAATCATTACTTGTTTGTACGTCGCTTTATGGTCGTAACGGCGGGGCCGTTGCATATGGTATCAGAGCATGTTCAAACCTATAATTGTGGATAGCCACGTCTTCCACTGAATTAATCCCTTTATTTATACTCATTACTAATTGAATTATTAAGCTATCCTTGTGGTAATCCTGGTTAGGGAACGTTGTAGAGATTCGCGACGTGGTGACAGGGGAGGAGGCACGACGCCTTCAGTGGCACTCGCACCAGAGGGGTCCAAACCCCAAGGAGAAGAACAAGTCTTGAGGATGAGAAGATTTTCATGCGGGATGCGTTGGGTCTGACAAGGTCCTTCCAGGGAAATGTCAGAGGCCTTGAATAAATGACTGTGATGAAATAAGGTCAGGGCACCTGTACCCTTGAGGCTCCACAACATACCCCAGCCAGTACTAGTAGCTTTCATGAAAAATGTGGGAGGGTTAAGTTCTCCAGTCCATGAGTGCCACAGACGGCTTAATCGTCAAGGCATGGATGGAGAGCCAGGCGATGTGCTTTGTGCTTAGCGATTTCAGCCTCTAGCACGAAGGTCCACATAGGTGGTCTTCAGCTAAAGGGGAGCACTCTTCTATGGAGGAAGACACTCCTACCTCAACTAAACATGGTCGTCAAATATGTGTTAGGGGAATGGTTCAAGAAATGGTTCCAGGAGAAGTAATTGTCAGAGGAATTCATTGAGCGCCAGCTTGATGAGTTCATCTCCTTACAATAGGGTGGTCGTATGGTGCCAGATTATGAGAATGGATTTATGGAGCTACTTCGGTATGCCCTGCATATGAAAATGAATAATATGGGGATAAGGAAGATTTGAATGTGGTAAATAACCGCCGGGTCGAGCACCAGTCCACTGTGATTGAGGCGTCAGGTGCCATTTCCAAACAAAATTTAGAATTTGTTAGACCCTAGTGCTATGGAGAGCTCTAATTATAGTACCGCGCTGAAGGTATTTAGGTAAGGGCATTCGACAAGATGAGTTTAGATTCATTGATGCGACTTCGGGTATCAACCAGATGGTTGGAGGAAGGGGTATGAACTGTTGCATTAACTTGGGGATAGTGTAATGAAGTCCGACTACGTCACGGTCTTAATATTTTATGATGAAATGATCAATATGGACTGGCAGGAATCACATGATGTGATACTCAATGCTAAGATGAGGCGGTTGAGTTGGACTGATAGTGAAGGACAAAGAAGTGTGTTTAGGAAGAAAATGGGGATTATCCATGAGGTTCATTTCTTACCTACAACTACAAGAGCACGCACAAGGATGCAATTTATATACATACTTAGCATCGAACGTCAAGGGAATGGAGGAAGGATTAGAATACCTTCTGGTAGTACAGAAGTTTGTGGACATGATTCTCAGAATAATTACCAGGTGTGTCGCCTAAAGCCAAGATGGAATTTCCCATCAACCTAAAACCTAGAACTGAACTGATGGCAAGAAATCCTTATCGGATGTCAACCCCTAAGTTATGTAACATCCCTCTCTTGCACGCAATAAGCAAACTTATTCTTTGAGGACTTGCTTGCAAGTGATCCAGATTATTATACTATTGGGCATTTGATTATGATTATGAGGTCTTATCGATTGATGACATGTTATTTTGTTGTATTGACATAGACAGGTGCTATTGACTCGGTTTTCCTGAGTGTGCAGGATTTTGGAACTCAAGGATGTAGAGGCATCTTGAAACCCCTTGGACTATGGACCAAGTCAGGGACTTGACAATTGGGGTTTGATTGTTGTATATATGACGTTTGTGCATCTGATTAGATGATATGATTATGGATATTATTTTTGACATGATTCGTTGATGATGCAGGATGACGATAGCTTGCTGACCAGACTCACATGTGGAGTAGAGGGGTCACACATGACTACCATAGACGTTGAGGGAGAGGTGTGGACAACAGCCCTGCCATAGCCTACTGGCACTCCCGCCATGGCTCGAACTGTAGGTTAACGACTACCTAGTTTGAGAAGACCCACGATGTCATGAGGGCCGACTGCAACAATCGCTCACAATGATTCTATGGGGCGCGCAATAAGGCAGGGGTCTTATTCCTTAGAGGCCCCTAGTTTCCCACAAGATCACCTAGTGGATAATTGACTCCAGGGTATTTTGATGTCTACCATGTCAGTCAAGAGGCGAGTGGCACCCTTGGAGCACAGAGTGCATCCTTAAGGGTAGGTCATGCAAGAAAAATAGAAAGAGGCCAGTGGCACCCTTGGAGCACAAAGTGCATCGTGAAGGGCACATCGTGCAAGAAAAACAAGAGGAGGCGAGTGGCACCCTTGGGGCATGTAGTGTGTCATAAAGGGCACATCGCACAAGGGAAACAGAATGGGGCGAGTGGCACCCTTGGAGCACCTAGTGCATCCTGAAGGGCACGTCACGTTGTTAATTAATAAATGGATAAACCTAGATGGCCTTAGGACGAATAACGTGATAAGAAAGATTTAAAACAATTTCCCTAGTAAAATGTCACCCAGCCTAAGAAAATAAAGTATAGGTCTAAGTTATACTTGTGATAATTTTTTTATTATCTATTTATAAAAAAAATAAAAATAATAATAATGATAATCATCATTAATCATGTGATGAGAAGGGGATAGGTAATTCAATTAATTTATAAAAATCCTTTAGGGGATAAAAATTAAAAAGGGTGAAAAAGGGGAAATAATTGTTTTATCACATATGCTAATTAAAAATTTATTAATCAAAATGGAAAAGGGGAAAAAAGTTAATTTTCTACACCTGCCAATTTGAGTTTTAAATGAAAAGGGAAAGGGGGAAATTTAAAAGAGTTAGGAAACTAGGAAAAAGAGGGAAACATAAAAAGAAAGGGTAAACACAAGGAAAAAGCAGACATACTAACTTAGTAATGTATCTAGCATTTAAGAACTTTCTCAATTGAACTCAACTAGTGAATTAATAAGCGGGAAAGCCATTAAATTGTGTAAGGGAATATGGGGACACTTAGGAGCGATTCTACAAATGCTTTTAGGTGGGTGAGGGAAATAGGAGTAATTAATTAATTAATGAAACTAATTTTTGGTGCAATGAATGGGATGGGTGACACTTGTATGGGGAGGATTTTTATGAATTAAATTATTGAATAATAAATTAAATGGGATTTTGGGAAAGTAAAAGACTTAGAAACTCTATAAAGGAGGGAGGAGAAGGATGATAGATGTCTTTTGTTATGTGTAATGTTATGTTGCATAATTTTAGACTTGACTGACTTAGCTTGTGGGAGTTGGGATACCTAGCTCTGTGAGGAGTGGTAGCTCGGCCTTGCGAGGTGAGTTGGGAGCTAGTTGCTCTTTGGTTTAGTGTGCATGGCCCCTTTGCAACTCAGGGGGCTAAGGGGGAAGAAGAGTACCCCTAGCGTTGGCTGGGAGGTATCGATGAAGTCTCATAGATCGGCAAGCGGGAGCTGAATGGAGCACGCAGGATAACGACTCAGAGCAGATGACTTGGGATACAATACGCTTACTTGATTTTGCATGGTAGATTCTTATTATACCTCATGCTTTCAATTTTGTATTTTTAATGGGGTAAAGAAAATGTTTGACTAATCATTTCAATTGATAACTTAATTTCCCCATAGCCTTAAGCTCACTCTTGATTGATTCCCTTGGCTTTTGATTCCCTAAATGTTGTGACCATCCTATGTTTTTATTGATTTGTGATGAGTTTACGCTTTATATTTCTCCCTCGTCCCTAGGTCATTAGTCCTCGCCTGAGCAGTCATCCAAGAGCCAGATTGACGATTGTCACTTCGATGTTAATAGACCTATAGATCCTAACGCCCTTCTTTTCTGTGTGTGGATGATGAGCGAAGGATGCTTATGCCCAGCCATCTTCCCCTGTTGATTGATGGTCACTGCACCTTCTAGCAATTGAGTACCTCTACGTCTAATTGCCTAAACTCTAAAAACCCTTGCGCCTCCTTGAAGGATTATCCTTGTTTTTCCTTGATTGATAACCTCTCAGTTGAAGGCCCAATCTCTGTGTTTTTGTATCATGAATGTGTTTCATTGTCGGATAAATATTGCTCCGCGTTTTTATATCTTGAATGCAGTTCATTGCCGGATATATATTGCTCTACGTTTGTGTGTCTTGAATGCATTTCATTTATGGATATTTTCTCTACATTTTTGTATCTAGAAGGTGTTCAATTGTTGGATATTTTCTCTGCGTTTTTATATCTTGAATGTGTTTCACTGCCGGATAGATATTGCTCTGCATTTGGTATCTTGAATGTGTTTAATTGCTGGATATTCTATGCATTTATTTACCTCTGCACTCTAACATTTGAAGATGATTGAGACTGTGTTTTTCACCATTATTTAAGACTGCGATTTTTCCATTTCCAAACTGCAATCGTTGCTTGATTAAGACTATTTTTTGTTTGTTTGCCTGGTGATTTTGCCACTTCTTAGGTTGCATTTCATTTGATTTGGGGGAGAAATTTTGCCTGAAGAATTTATATTTCTGGTTAGATTTTGTTTAGATTCCCAGGTGACCTGACAAGCTACACACATTCTGTTTTTTGACAGCCAATGTATAATTGATTAAAATGAATTATAATTCTGGTCATATTTTGTTTAGATTGTCAGGTGACCTGACAGGATACACTCATCTCGTCTTTGACATCCAATGTATAATTGATTAAAACAAATTATAATTCTGGTCAGATTTTGTTTAGATTGCCAGGTGGCCTGACAAGCTACACTCATTTCATTTTTGACAACCAATGTATAATTTATTAAAACAAATTATAATTCTGGTCAGATTTTGTTTAGATTGCTAGGTGACCTGACAAGCTACACTCATTTTGTTTTTGACAGCCAATGTATAATTGATTAAAACGAATTATAATTATGGTCAGATTTTGTTTAGATTGTCAGGTGACCTGACAAGCTACACTCATTTTGTTTTTGACAGCCCATGTATAATTGATTAAAACAGATTATATTTCTAGTCAGATTTTGTTTAGATTGTAGGTGACCTGACAAGCTACAATCATTTCCTTTTTGACAACCAATGTATAATTTATTAAAACGAATTTAATTACTGGTCATATTTCATTAGATTACTAGGTGACTTTTCAATGTATGCGAAATCTGATTTTAATTTGACAGCGAATGTATAACCTTGATTAAAACACATTATATATTCTGGTCATTTTTATTTTAGATTGCTAGGTGACTTGTCAAGCTACACACATTCCATTTTCTTTTAATTGATAGCCCATGTATAATTTACATAGTAGTTTTACAGCCATGGTAATTTATATTTACTTTATACAACAATTTATTAGCATTTTGGTAGACAACCTCTTCATGTGAATAGACAACCTTTAATTTATGTTGACCATACTTGTCCATTAGTTTTAGTATTGATTAAACTAGACTTGTCATAAGATTGAAAATTAATGACTAAATTGTAATGTAGACTTGATGATTGAATTGTATTTAATGTTATTTAGATTGTAAATTTATGACCAAATTGTAATTTAGACCTGTTGAAATTGATTGTATTTAATGTGAAATTAGATTGTAAATTAAAGACTAACTTATAATTTAGACTTGTTAAATTTAGATTGGTAATCAATGTTAAAATGAATTGTAATTATTGACTAGTTTAGACTTGAGGAATGGTGGGATTGTTCACAAAGTCATGTTTTAGCTTGCACTTCCATCGAATGACGTCATCTCGCGTCTTGTTGACCGATTACTTGGGATGTGGGAATAGTATCCTTATCAGTAGTTTCGGCTCCTAGCATGCTGATTTTTTTTATTCCTTGGTTATGTTAGGTTATGTTGTAGCTCCAGGGTTATCGGCGTGCCTATCGCCAAGGGACGACATGATTCCTGATGAGGGGATCATTGCGTGCCCTATTGGATAGAGGTGATTGATAACTTGGCTAGGTTCTGTAATTCACATAGTGGGTTTTGTTGATCTTGTAAGTTCGTTGATGGTGCTTGGGTTGCAATGCCTTCATGACTTTGGTTGCGCGCCATCGAGGTTATAGTTACCTAGTCATCGAGGCCATTCTTTCAGGATAGGGGTGTTGTCCCTTATCTTGTAGGCAAGGTCATGTTGCATCGGGTGGGTAGTCGTTTCTCCTTGTTGTTTTACACATGTTTCACCAAGTTTCCCTTGTGCCAGTTCTTGGAGTCATAGTAGTCTGTTGCCTAATCGGTGTGTGTTTGTTCTTCTTCTAGGCATGGTTAACTTTGTCATCATTTCCTTCTTGCCAAAAAATTAATATATATATATATATGTATATATATATATATATTGCACCTTGCTTCACTTGTAGTCGTAATGATGGGGACGTTAGATATGGTATCAAAGCAAGGTTCAACCCGCAACTTGGGAACACTACGACTTTCGTTGATATTATATTTGATTATAATGTTGATAATTAAGTTGACTTCTATTCGTGCAGGTAATCATGGTTAGAGGATGTTGCAGAGGTAGACAACAGGGTGCTAGGGGAGGAGGCGTGACTCCTCCAACAACATTCATGCCTAAGGGGTCTAACCCCTAGGGAGACGAATAGGTTGTCGGGCGGGACCAGATAGCGGTGGGTGATGTGGTTGGGTTGATGAGATCTTTTCAGCGCATGTCTGAGGCACTGATCAGCCATTTGAACAGAGATGAGGCCAGGGTGCTAACATCCCCTGAGGGTCCACTACGCTCTCTGGTTGGTACTGGTAGCATTCACATCGAACTCGAGAAGGTCAAATTTCCTAAGTTCTTTGGTGCCCTGGACGACGCATCCACCAAGGCATGGTTGGAGAATATGGTGATGTGCTTTTCACTTTGTGACTATACCTCCAACATGAAGGTCTTCATGGTAGTCTTTCAACTGAAGGGGAGCGCTCTTCTATGGTGGAGGATTCTCCTACCACAACTGAACATAGTCGTCGAAGATGTTTCATGGGAACTGTTTGACAAACAGTTTTGAGAGAGGTACCTATCAGAGGAATTCATTGAGCGTCAACTCAATGAGTGAAATTCCTTATGACAGGGTGGTCATATGGTACCTAAGGACGAGGCCTATTTTATGAGGTTGCTTCGGTATGATCCACATCTTAATACTAAGAAACTTAAGCTCAACATGTTTGTGTTCATCCTTAATGGCAGCATACGTGCAAAGGTTAGGATTATGATGCCTCAAAACTTGCATGATGTCATCCAGAAGGCCCTCATAGCAGAGGAGGAGCTTGTCAGTGGGTGTCAAACCAGGACTTTGGTGAGACCGGTAGGGCAGTTGTCATCTTGTGCACAGCAACATCAGACACTAGCCAAACATACGCTTGGATATCATGGCTTCTAGAGAGGGTCCACTTTCACTACACCTTGGCGACTGACGCCTCAATAGCAGACACCTTATCGGGGACCACAGGATCAATAACAACATCAACCGTAACAACAACAGTTTAGGCCTATTCCACAGAACAAACTACGATTCCAAGACGGTGGGCCGTCATATTCTACTTTGAGTACTGGGAGTACTGGATCGAAGAAAGGGTGTTGGACATGTGGGAAGCCACACTACCAGTGCAACTTCCCAGTGGGGAGGACTAAAGCATTTGGATCAGTCAGACCCACTACCATGGGAGATTTGGGCAAGGCCCATCGAATTCATGCAGCAGTGAATAACCACCAGGCAGAGCACCATTCGATTGTGCTATAGATTTCAGGTACCGTCATAGACCAAAACCTTAGCATTTTGATAGATCCCAGTGCTACCGAGAGTTTCATTTCTGGTGCAGCGCTAAAAATGATTAAGGTAAAGGTAGTTGAACAGGATCAGTTTAACTTTATAGAGATGGCTTCAGGAGCCAAACAAAAGGTTCGAGGGAAGGTTACGAACTGTATCCTTATCTTGGGAGAGTTTTTCACCAGGGCCAACCTGTACATCACGATCTTTGGATCTTATGACATCATGATCAGTATGGACTGGTTGGAATCACATGAGGCGATACTCAAATTTAATATGAAACGGTTGATCTTGGCTGATGACAAGGGACAGAGGCACGTGATTGTAGGTCAGAACTGGGAAGTATCCCTGAGGTTCATCTCTTCCTTGAAGCTATGGAAGATCATACGCAAGGGGTGTAATCTTTATGCGATCCTTGCGTTAAACGAAAATGGAGTAGCAGAAGGTCTAGAACACCTTTCGATGGTGGGAGAGTTTGTAGACATCTTTCCGAAGGAGTTACCTATAATTCCTCTAGAGAGGGAATTGGAGTTTTCCATAGACCTGAAACTGGGGACTGAACTGATAGCAAGAACGCCTTATTAGATGTCCACCCTAGAGTTACAAGAGTTGAGAATGCAACTGAAGGAGTTGTTGGAGCTGCGACTTATACATCCGAGTATGTCACCATGGGGTGTGCATGTTATTTCCATACAGAAGAAGGATGGGTCATGGAGACTTTGCATTGACTATCGTCAATTGAACAAGGAAACGATCAAGAATCAATATATGTTGTTGAGGAATGATGATCTGTTCGATCAGATGAAGGGTGCGATGGTGTTTTCAAAGATCGATTTGCGATCAGGGTATCACCAGTTACGGATCAAGGAGGATGATGTCCCTAAGACAACCTTTAAGATGAGGTTTGGACATTACAATTTTATATTTTTACCGTTTGGACTGACAAACGCCCCTGGGGTATTTATGAGTTTGATGAATGGGATGTTTTGAAAGTACTTGGAAAAGTTCGTCCAAGTGTTCATTGATGATATTTTGATTTACTCTCAAACAACGGAGGAGCATGACGAGCACTTGTGATTGGTACTATAGTGTCTGCGAGAGAAAAAATTGTATGGGAAGTTTTCCAAATGCTCGTTTTATCAATCGAGGATTCACTACTTAGGGCATGTCATCTCCAATGAAGGTATTATCGTGGATCCAGCAAAGGTCGAGGCTATTATGGAATGGCCTGCGCTGACAAATGCCCTAGAATTTTGTAGCTTCATGGGTTTAGCAGGATAGTATCGATGGTTCATCGAGGGATTTTAGAAGATATCAAATCTGACCACGGAATTGCAGAAGAATAAAAAGAAGTTTGTTTGGACTGAGAAATGTGCAGAAGCATTTCAGATGCTTAAGGAGATGTTGACAACAACACCAATACTAAAGGTCCCTGACATGGATGCAAACTTCTTGATATGCATTGATGTGTCCAAGGTAGGCTTAGGTGGAGTCTTGATGCAAGATGTTCGAGCGATCACATAAATCTTGAGGAAACAGAGAAGGCATGAGGAGAACTATCCGACACACGATTTGGAGTTGTTAGCCATTTTATATGCCTTGAAGGTTTGGAGACACTACCTTTTTGGTTGAAAATTTGAAGTAAGGAGAGACCACTGTGGACTACAACACATCTTTACACAAAGGGACCTAAACGCGCGACAACGACATTGGTTGGAACTTCTTAGCGAGTACGATTTAGAGATTTCTTACATAAAAGGAACAATGAACTGAGTGGTAGATGCATTGAGTCAGAGACCATGCATCTTTTCAGTGTTACCTCTTCAGACAAATCTACGTGAAAAGATTCTAACATTATAGCATGACGATGAATGGTACCAAGAGGTCGAGGATTTTATCGAACAAAACAAAATGATGGTACCAAGATTTGAGGGATTTACGTTTGATGACGATTCATTATTGAGGTTTAAAAATTGGATTTACTTACCACCGAACAACAAGTTGAAGAGCTTCATCCTAAACAAGGCTCATAGAGTAGTATACATGGCTCACCCAGGAGTTATGAAGATGAGGGCAGACCTTAAACCCTTATTCTTATAGAAAGAAATGAAGGTAGATATAGTCATCTATTTGGCCAGATGTCTTGAATGTCAGCAGGTAAAGGCCGAACATAGACATGCAGCAGGATTACTACAGCCACATGCTATTCCAGAATCGAAATGGGAGGTTATTTCAATGGATTTTATTGTGGGATTTCCACTGACGGCAAGGAGACTCGACTCTATTTTTGTAGTAGTCGACACTCTGATGAAGAGTGCTCATTTTATTCCTGTGCGTATGACATATGAGACACCTTACATATCTATATCTTTTATCAGTGATATTGTGAGGCTGCATGGTGTGCCTAAGAGGATTATATTCAATCGAGGATTGGTGTTTACTGGATGACTTTGGACTATTTTCCAAGAGGCCTTGGGAACCCAACTTAAATTTAGTACCGTGTATCACCCAGAGACTGATGGGTAGACCGAATGAATGAATCAGACCTTGGAGGACATGTTGTGCATGTACGTGATGGACCAACAAAATCATTGGGAAGAATTATTTCCACTAATGGAATTCGCTTATAACAACGGTTACCAAAGAACCATTAAGATGGCGCCTTTTGAGTTTCTTTATGGGCAACTGTGTCGAATGCCTTTGAGTTGGGATCGGCTTGAGGATAGGGTCCTAGTGGGACTAGAAGTGATCCAAGAAATGGAAGAGAAATTGCAAACAATAAGACAAAGGATTAAAGAAGCACGGGATCGATAGAAGAGTTATGTCGATGCACACCATTTCGACCATAGTTACAGGTTTTCGATCGAGTCTTCTTGCAGGTAAAACTGAATAAGAGTTCAATCACGTTTGGAAAGGGAGCTAAAATATCTCCTAGGTTCATGGGACCTTTCGAGATTGTGGAGAGGAAGGGGCCCATGGCCTATTGACTAGCCTTGCCTGAATCTTTGAGGCGTATGCATGATGTTTTTAACGTATCTGTTTTGCGAAATTATATTAGTGATTCTAAGCATGTTATTTACATGAGTTCCTTGTAGGTATCATATGAGGGGGTGCTCATGGCTGAGCCAATACACATCTTGGATCATCACATTCAATAGCTACAGTGTCGAACAGTAGATTAGGTCAAGGTCCAATGGGACAACTATAGTCCACACTCGGCAACCTGAGAAGACGCATATGATATGCACCGGCAGTTTCCATTTTTGTTTGATATATAGACTTAAGATACTGTGATACACATTATTTCGGCACTTATATACTATGAAACTTCGGGATGAAGTTTATACTAAGAGGGGGTGTATGTAACATCCCGCTCTTGCGCGCACTGAGTGAACTTATTCTTTGAGGACACTTGCTTGCAAGTGATCCAGATTATTATACTATTGGGAATTTGATTATGATTATGAGGCATTATGGATTGATGACATGTTATTTTGTTGTATTGACATAGACAGGTGCTATTGACTCGGTTTTCCTGAGTGTGCAGGATTTTGGACCTCGAGGATGCAGAGGCATCGATGAAACCTCTTGGACTCTGGACTAAGTTAGGGAGTGGACAATTCAGGTTTGATTTTTGTATATATAACGTTTGTGCATATGATTAGATGATATGATTATGGATATTATTTCTAACATGATACGTTGATGATGCAGGCTGACGATAGCTTCCCGAAAAGAATCACATGTGGAGTAGAGGGGTCACACATGACTACCAGAGATGTTTAGGGAGAGGTGTGGATAGAAAACCTGCCACAACCTTCTAGCACTCTCATCATGGCTCGAACTGTAGGTTAAAGACTACCTAGTTCAAGAAGACCCACGATGCCATGAGGGCTAACTGTGACAGTCACTCACGATGATTCTAAGGGGCGCACAGTATAGAAGAGGCCTTATTCCTTAGAGTCCATTAGTCTCCCAAAAGACCACCCGGTGGAGTATTGACTCCAGGGGTTTTTTACGTCTACCAAGTCAGTCAAGAGGCGAGTGGCAGCCTTCGATCACGAAGTGCGTCTTGAAGGGTACCTCGCGCACAAAAAATGGAAAGAGGCGAGTGTCACCCTTGGAGCACAGAGTGTATCCTAATGTGCACGTCGTGCAAGAAAAATAGAAGGAGGTGAGTGACACCCTTGGAGCACACAGTGCATCCTTAAGGGCGCGTTGCACAAGGGAAATAGAATGAGGTGAGTGGCATCCTTGGTGCACCTAGTGCATCTTGAAGGGCACATCGTGTTGTTAATTAATAAATGGATAAACCTATATGGAATTAGGATGAATAACATGATAAGAAATATTTAAAACAATTTCCCTCATAAAATGTCTTCCAACCTAGGAAAATAAAGTCTAGGTCTAAGTGATACTTGTGATAATTTTTTTTTATCTATTTATAAAAAAAATAAAAAAAATAAAGAAATTCTGATGATAATCATCATTAATCATGTGACGAGAAGGGGTTAAGTAATTCAATTAATTTATAAAACTCTTTTTGGGGGTAAAATTTAAAAAGAGGAAAGAAGGGGAAATAATTGTTTTATCACATATGCTAATTAAAATTTTATTAATTAAAATGGAAAAGGGGAAAGAGGTTAATTTTCTACACCTGCCAATTTGAGTTTTAAATGAAAAGGGAAAGGGGGGAATTTAAAAGAAATAGGAAACTAGGAAAAAGCGGGAAACATAAAAAGAAAGGGGAAACACAAGGAAAAAGAAAAAAGACTAACTTAGTAAGATATCTAGCATTTAAGAACTTTATAAATTGAACTCAACTAGTGAATTAGTAAGGGGGTAAGTCATTAAATTGTGTAAGGGAATATGGGGACACCTAGGAGAGATTCTAGGAATGATTTTAGGTGGGTGAGGGAAATAGGAGTAGTTAATTAATTAATGAAATTAATTTATGGTGCAATGAAGGGGATGGGTGACACTTGTACGGGGAGTATTTTTATGAATTAAATTATTGAACAATAAATCAAATGGGATTTTGGGAAAGTAAAAGACTTAGAAACTCTATATAAAGGAAGGAGGATAAGGACGATGGATCTCTTTTGTTATGCATAACGTTACGATGCAAAATTTTAGACTTGACTAACTTCTCTTGTGGGAGTTGGGATACCTAGCTCGGTGAGGAGTGGTAGCTCGGCCTTACGAGGCGAGATGGGAGATAGCTGCTCTTTGGTTTAGTATGCGTGGTCCCTTTAGGGCTCGGGGGGATAAGGGCGAAGGAGAGTATCCCTAGCTTTGGCTGGGAGGTATCGGTGAAGTCTCATCGGTCAACAAGCGGGAGCTGGACGGAGTGCACGGTATAACGACTCATAGAAGACAACTTGGGCTACGATACACTTACTTGATTGTACATCATAGATTCTTATTATACCTCATGCTTTCAATTCTATATTTTTAATTAGATAAAGAAAACACTTAGCATTTTAATTGATAACTTAATTTCTCCATAGCCTTAAGCTCATTGTTGATTGATTCCCTTGCATTTCGATTCCCTTCATGTTGTGACCGTCCAATGGTTTTATTGATTTGTGATGAGTTTGCACTTCATATTTCGCTCTTGTCCCTAGCTCATCAGTACTTGCCTGAGCAGTCAGCCAGGAGCCAGATCGACGGTCGTCACTTCGGTGTTATTAGACCTATAGATCCTAATGCCCTACTTTTATGTGAATAGATATGAGCGAAGGATGATTCTACCCAGTTGTCTTCCCCTGTTGATTTTTCTTGGTTGATTGATGTTCACTACACCTTCTAGCGATTGAGTACCTCTACGTCCGATTTCCTAAACTCTGAAAACCCTTGCATCTCCTTGAAGGATTATCCCAGATTTTACTTGATTGATAACCTCTGAGTTGAAGGTCTAATCTCTGCATTTTTATATCCTGAATGCATTTCATTGTCGGATAAATATTGCTTTGCATTTTTATATCTTGAATGTGGTTCATTGTCGAATATATATTGATCTACGTTTGTGTGTCTTGAATGTGTTTCATTGCTGGATATTTTCTCTACGTTTTTGTATCTGGAAGGTGTTTCATTGTTGGATATTTGATCTATATTTTTGTAACTTGAATGTGTATCATTGTCAGATAAATATTGCTATGCATTTGGTATCTTCAATGTGTTTCATTGCTGGATATTCTCTGAATTTATTTACCTCTGCACTCTAAAATTTGAAGACGATTGAGACTGTGTTTTTCACCACTAGTTAAGACTGTGATTTTACCATTGCCAGATTGCAATCATTGCTTGATTAAGACTTCTTTTCGTTTGTTTGCCTGGTGATTTTTCCACTTCTTAGGATGCGTTTCGTTTGATTTTGGGGAAAAAAATTTCCCAGCGAATTTATATTTCTGGCCAGATTTTGTTTAGATTGTCAAGTGACCCGACAAGCTACACACATTCCATTTTTTGATAGCCAACGTATAATTGATTAAAATGAATTATAATTCTAGTCATATTTTGTTTAGATTGCCAGGTGACCTGACAAGCTACACTCATCTCGTTTTTGACAACCAGCGTATAATTGATTAAATGACTAATAATTCTGGTTAGATCTTGTTTAGATTGCCAAGTGACCTGACAAGATACATTCATTTCATTTTGGACATCCAATGTATAATTGATTAAAACAAATTATAATTCTAGTCAGATTTTGTTTAGATTGCTAGGTGACCTGACAACCTACACTCATTTCGTTTTTGACAGCCAATGTATAATTGATTAAAAGGAATTATAATTCTGGTCAGATTTTGTTTAGATTGCTAGGTGACCTGAAAACCTACACTCATTTCATTTTTGACAGCCAATGTATAATTGATTAAAACGAATTATAATTCTGGTCAGATTTTGTTTACATTGCCAGGTGACCTGACAAGCTGCACTCATTTTGTTTTTGACAACCAATGTATAATTTATTAAAACGAATTATATTTCTAGTCAGATTTTGTTTAGATTGCAGGTGAGATGACAAGCTACACTCATTTCATTTTTGACAACCAATGTATAATTTATTAAAATGAATTTTATTATTGGTCATATTTTATTAGATTGTTAGGTGACTTGTCAATCTACGCGAAATCTGATTTTAATTTGACAACCAATGTATTTCCTTGATTAAAACGCATTATATATTATGGTCGTTTTTATTTTAGATTTCCAGGTGACTTGTCAAGCTACACACATTCCGTTTTCTTTTAATTGACAACCCATGTATAATTTACACAGTAGTTTTACAACCATGGTAATTTATATTTACTTTATATAGCAATTTATTAGCATTTTCGTAGAGAACCTTTAATTTATGTTGACCAGACGTGTCCATTAGTTTTAGTATTGATTAAACTAGACTTGTCATTAGATTGAAAATTAATTACTAAATTGTAATGTAGACTTGACGATTGATTTGTATTTAATGTTATTCAAATTGTAAATTTATGAACAAATTGTAATTTAGACTTGTTAAAATTGATTGTATTTAATGTGAAATTAGATTGTAAATTAAAGACTAACTTATAATTTAGTCTTGCTAAATTTAGACTGGTAATCAATGTTAAAACAAATTGTAATTATTGACTATTTTAGACTTGAGGAATGGTGGGGTTGTTGGCGAAGTCATGTTTTAGCTTGTGCTTTCATCGAACGACGTCATCTTGTGTCTTGTTTATCGGTTGCTTGCGATGTGGGCATAGTATCCTTGTCAGTTGTTTTGGCTCCTAGCGTGTTAGTTTTCTTGAGTCCTTGGTATCGTTAAGTTATGTTGTAGCGTCAGGGTTATCGTCGTGCCTATCGCCTGGGGATGACATGATTCCTGACGAAGGGATCATTCTGCACCCTATTGGATAAAGGCGATTGATAACCTTGCTGGGACTTGTACTTCCCATAGTGGGTTTTGTTGATCTTGTAAGTTCATTGATGGCGCTTGGGTTGCAATGCCTTCATGCGTTTGGTTGCGCCCCATCGAGCTTCTAGTTACCTGGTCATCGAGGTTATTGTGTTAGAATGGGGGTGTTGTCCCTTAACTTGTAGGTGAGTTCATGTTGCATAGGGTGGGTAGTTGTTTCTCCTTGTTGTTTTACGCATGTTTCGCCCAGTTGCTCTTGTGCCAGCGTG